>MU225116.1:1097246-1142851 GCA_018584345.1 Thuja plicata | reverse complement strand
ACCAACTTACTAAAAATAGTAAGTTTCCAAATATAGCAACTTTGTACAAAATAGCCCTTATTGAATAGAAAAACACATATTTTTGGGTGATGCAAGATTGCCCTTACACCCAGGATGCTCCTGCATCACTTACCAATGAGTGTTTAGTAGAAAAAGTTATTTTTGAAAGTTATTTTTTACAACTATGTACCTATGAGGACTATGTCTTTTTAGAAAGCCTTGAGATAATCAATCAATTACTACCATGTGAAGTAGCTACAATCCCAGTACCTAAAGTGTCAATGGTAGAGCTAACAACCATTGTGGAACTTTCCCCTAGTCACAATCTCCATGTAAACAACAAGTTGTCACCACCACAATTGGTATTGTTAACCAAACTCTTGTGTAAGCATGAAAAATCCTTTGCTTGGGATTATGGAGATATGCTAGGTCTGAACCCTAAAATCTGCACCCAAAGGATCTACATCAATGATGGCAGTCTACCACTCCATCAACCTCACAGAAGATTAAAACCAGCCTTGCGAGAAATAATCAAAACTGAATTGCAAAAGTTGTTGGATGTTGGTTTCATTTATCTAATCTTTGATAGCAAGTGGGTATCACCTTTGGTCATTGTACCCAAGAAGGTAGGTAAATGGATAATATGTGTGGATTGCCAGGAATTGAACAATGCCACAAAGAAAGATCATTTTCCCTTGCCTTTTATTATGGTAAGAAGTACTTCTCCTTTTTGGATGGATACAATGGTTACAATCAGATCAACATTGGTCTAGAAGATCAAGAGAAGACCACATTCACATGCCCTTGGGGCACATATGCTTATTTTGTATTACCATTTGGCTTATGCAATGCACCAGCTACTTTCTAGAGAGCTGTAATCAACATATTTGCTGACATATCACATGATTGTATTGAAATATATGGATGACTTCACTACATTTGGTGTCACCTTTGAGGAAGCCCTGAAAAACTTGGAAAGAGTACTAATCAGATGTCAAGAACACAACTTGTCTCTCAATAGTGAGTAATGCTTTATGATGATGCATGAAGGTGTAGTGCTGGGACATTTCATCTCAAAAGATGGAATTTAGGTAGACCCTGTAAAAATAGAGGTAATTCTCACACTACCTATTCCTACTAAGCAAAAGGATGTTAGATCTTTCTTAGGACATGTTGGCTACTATAGGAGGTTTATCCAAAGTTTTAGTCAAATAGCTATTCCTCTATATACTTTTCTTACCAAAGAAGCCAAATTTGTTTGGACAAAGGACTGTGATGAATCCTTCCTGCAGCTCAAGTCACTTTTGACAACTATACCAATACTTAGGAGCCCTGACTAGTCTTTGCCATTTCACATACACATAGATGATTCTGACTATGCAATAGGTGTTGTCTTAGGACAAAAGTCTAGTAACCTAGAAAATGCAATTTACTACATCAGCAAGAGTCTCCATGGGCCAGAGTTAAACTATATAGTGACTGAAAAAGAATTACTATCAGTAGTGTTAAGGTTTAGAATTGTCACCCTAAATCAGGCATTAAGGCTTCATGGCAATTCTATCTAACAATGGAAACTTCCTCTAGCTGTGGGTGAACTATTGATGAGGAAGAGTCTCCAGATTTAGTATGGAATATCACCTCTTCATTGAAAATTTAACTGAGAAAAGGGGAGAAATATTTAAAATTGAACTTGCATGAGAAACTAGAAAAAGGTGATACACCAAGAAGATTTATATCTTTTTTGAAGCTTCAAACTGACATCCACTTATCATACCCTAGGGATTTCTGCACTATCATTCACTGCTTAATACATAGGTTAATTGGATGGCCACAACTAGGGTTTAACCACAAGCAGTACTCTCACCATTAACAACATGCATATTCTACAAAAGGCTTATATTCTGTGATATAGAATAGGAATCAATGCAATTCACTAATCCATATTACAAAGGTATTACTCTTAGATGCAGAAAAATGAAAAGGAACTTGAACAAATGATCACAATAAGATGTATGGAAAAAGTGAGGCAACTATATTCTTCTCAAAAATCTGTATATAAGTTACATGTATGAATTCCCGAGTAATGGCAAGGAATAGTGCAATCCTCTTGCACAAAACTGAAATTACAAGCATGAACTTAAACTGGAATACAAAAACATGAATAAACAGATATAGGAATCAAAAAATTCACTAAAGCTTCTCTCTCCACCAATTTGACCTCCTTAACATGAAGCAAAAACCTTCACTAAATAGCCAACATGGCTTACTTTCAAAAAATCTTCCCTCCAAAAACCCTCCATAACTATAGGGTTTAATCAATTTCCCTCTTACAAAACCCTAAGTTTTAGCCCCCCATATTTACATATACTAATTACCAATATATCAATTACATCCCTTATCTTTATTACCATATTTTGAATACATGACATTTGAATTTAGCAGTGTTACCACCCTACTCAAAAACCTAACTACCTAACTTCAAAGGGTTCGAAACCCTTGTCAACTCGGCATCATAACCCATCTTTGACTCTGCTGTCACCACACTACTATGGTTGATGTTGCTGCGGTTTGTAATCAACATGGTTTGTAGTCTACTTGACCACCATTAGTTGGAAGGGACAATTTTACTATGTCGTGGCACCAAAAGTACCAATGTGGCAATAAGGAGGGAATGTCGATGCACTGGGACTACAAATGCATTTACTCCATCTGATAGTGGATTTCAAATGAGAGTAAAACACAATGCATTTTATTCATTGGTTTCATTTGCATCTTAGGGTTTCTATTATGAGGTGTCGCCATGTTGAAACTGGAAACCATGAATCTCTGCTATGTTTCTGCCTTTATTCTGTGAAGAAACTTCCATTTTTATGAGCTTTATGAGGGAAAAAATGTTGTTTACATGCTCACTGTCACACATGGCATAATTTGTTGCATTCTTCTTCAGTAAAGGCCTCGACTTTTGATCTTCATTTGCTTTGAACTCGGGTTCCAACTATAAGTTATCTTGCATTTGCTTGAATGTTGGGATGTTTTAATGATATAGTATCTTAGGTCTTCTTCTTTACTTGATTTCGGGTTTCATAGTGGGTTGAATTCAGTCTACTTGAAAGCTTGGAACACTTGATGATGAAGTGTTTTCAAAGCCATTTACTAATGGCACTACAGATTCACTTGTAACTTGGGTTCTGGATTGATGTCTTACCACCATTTTGGGTTTTAAACCGCAGTGTATGAAGGAAGTTCTAGCGATCTTTATTTGTGGTCACCACTTGTAGATTCAGGATGTAACACCAATGAAATCTTGGAATGGTCTCAATCTATGGCTGAGATGTTGAGCCCATAAAACTCAATTTTGAATTGGGGATGTCTCAGCCATAGTTTTAGACTATCCGTAGTTCGTAGTGTGACATGGAACTACTACTGCTAATCTGGAGTGACCTCGACTGTGGTTGAAATATTGAGCAACCATGAACCTCGGCCTTCACTGCTTAGTCATCTCAGCAATATATTGAGACTCATCCCTATTCTGTAGCGTGACATAAAACAATACTACTGCTGTCTTCCTCCTTCAGACACGCAGGCAACAGACCGAGCTATGATTGTTTTGTCTCAAACTCCATGTGGGTTTTCTTCAGCATTTTTTAAAAAATGTAGCTTATGACTGAAAGATGCAGTGTATGCATTTAGTTTTAACTCTATGACATCTTTTAGTCATAAGCTTCACATTTTTTGTGTGAGTTGCTACAGTCATGACTGGGAATATAAAGACACACACCACTTTGCATATATAGATAAGTTTGCTCCTTCTGTTGTTTATTTATCTGTACTTACTACATCAATATGATCTTTACTTAGTGTCACATGGAACTCTCTATTTTATGTTGACCTCACTGTCATTTCCACATGTCGTCATCCACATTATTTGAAATAGCCATATGGCTTTGCACTTGAAGCTGTCGGTTTAATGCTTGTCTCAACTTTGAAGTAAAACACAGGTTTTGTATTGTTTGAATGTTTTAATAAAAACATCATTCTTGCTGTCTTCAAATACAAAAATTTAGTAAGCACAATATATGCTTCCGTGTTTGATAACACTCCACTATCTGAAAAAGAAACACACATAAGATAATGAAACTGCAACATTATGTTTAAAAACACATTTAGTTTACAGTTTTGCTGATAATAATGAGCATCTCTTTAGAATGTAAGCACAAAATATGTTGAATATGTTGTTGTCTTTGATGTAAAAAACATACTGTTTCACTTTTGAAGTATACATGGGAAAGAAAAAACCCATGGGGTACAAACACGGGCTCGTGACTCCCATGGGTTTTACTTCAAAACAACAAACTCAATCTACATATTTAGTTCTTATCAACATTGCATGCCCTGTACTGTTATTATGAATGTACATCTTTTCAAAACATCAATACGAGATGTAAACTCTACAAAAATAAACTGTCTCGATAATTTGTCTAAAACACATTATGCACTGCAATATTGGAATTATTAAGCATGATCTCATTTGATGAAGCTCCTGGATATTTTATGATACTCTTTTCATCATGGTTATTTTCTGTATGTGCACACCCATGCTAATTTGAGACTGTTAATCTCTGTCCTAATTTGCAGTTTCCACATCTTTTGTTTTATAATTTTACTCTGTCAGATTCAGTTGTTTAAAAAATGACTACAATGGCATTTTTTCATTTAATACAGTTTATGCACACTCTTTATGCATGAGTTTTCAACTTTGATCTTCCAGGTGAACTTTTAACAAATGTTTTGAAGCAACACATATATGAAGAAGCACTTATTGTAACAACATTTTCTCACTCTCCATTATTTGCATAAAGACAGTGAACCTTCAAAGTCTTTCAATTCTGCATTTCCCCAGCTTCCTTTGTTCATGTACTTCCTATAGCATGTTTGGAATTTCTTCATGTGTCTACATCTTATCTTTCTTATGTATGTGAGCAGTAACCTTCTGAGATATCATCAATCCTTCTACATATAATGGCTTATGTGAAGTTCGAGCACGGGCTCATGACATACACTGCATTATTTTCTTTTGTTTCCTGCATTCAGTTATAGATACCTGTCCATTTGCACACAAAATAACACTCAATTTATTAGGTCATCAAATCATATGAACCAATTAATATTTGTGAGTGAATGTAAGATGACATTCACTCATGAGTGTTGGTTGGTTTGTATCATTTGTTGAACTCATAGGTTGATCTAATCATGAAAAAGGTTTCTTAGATGGTAATACTAAGTCCCTTTCATTCAGATATCTAATTATATAGAGAGGAATAACATATATCAAAGTGATCATACATAGCAAAAGGTTTCATGTTTGGAACAAGTCCCTTTAATACTATGCTTCAAATATTATGGATGAATGTTTTCTCATTACATTGATTTCATCAAATTGATATGCGGTTTTCAGAAGAATTGATTGTATGTTGTTTATGTTCCACGTATTGCTTAGATCCAACTGGATCTAACACCCCATTTTCTGTTATGACATCTAGGTAAACCCTAAAAGACATATATGCAGATGAAGATGGACTATGAAGACCTAGGAGCTGATATGCAACAAGCAAATGGAGACCTAATATGCAAGCATCAAAAAACCAACCACAAGGCAATGCATGGGACCTCTACTCCATACTTTCAATTATGCCTTTATTTCTGCAATGTACTATTGATTTGACATGAAAAGAAAGATGAAATAACACTTTTCTAATACATTCATCTTGAATGCACAATGTAATTGACCAAATTGTAATTTAGAAATTCTAGAATGTGATCAACTCTTAGAGTACAAAATGATAATTTTTGGAAATGAATTTAATTACAAAATGTTGATTAATAATACCTGAAGGATAATATTAATGGGACTCCCTCTAAAAATGCAATCTCTTCCTATTTATGATGCATGCTGAAAATTAGGATAACAATTTTGGCGACTTCTACTAGATGTCTGCCTGCTAGACACAACCCTAGACCTTTAGCCTTGGGTAATGGAGTTAGGAAACCTGAAACCATGGATGCAATCATTATTGAAATGAAAATGCAGCTATCCTTGACCTAATGCAACCTAAATACCTATGCAACCTAGGGACCTATGTGCTTGGACAACACTTATTGTAAATGAAACCTAGACTAAAACCTAATCCTCAAAGCAAAGCTTTAGGTGTATTCCATTAACTAGAATTTGCAGAACTTCTCCATTAGTTGTGGACAATTGATAAGCATTGTCTTCCTTGTAGGCTGTAATAACAAAAGGGACTGCCCAAAAGTTATCAAATTTATCATGCTTCCCTGGCCTGCTCTTTAGTACATCCCACTTAAGTACTAGATCACCTTCTTTGTAATTCTTGGATGTAGACCTCCTGTCAAAAGACCTCTTAGTTTGTGCTTGGACCAATTCCATAGTTTCAAATTCCTTTCTCCTTTCTTCTTCTAATTGCAATAAACTAGCATACCTTAAGGCAAGGGGATCTCCTTCTTTGAAAAGTAGCATTTGGTCAGCTAGCTGCAGTGCAGGAAATTCTGTAGATATGGGCAATCTAGCCTCTTTTCCATAAACAAGAACATAGGGTGAATTCCCAATAACCTGCTTAGGTGTAATTCTGTCCAGCCACAGAGCTGCCTTCAACTTAGAGTGCCAATCCCTCTTGTTTCCTTGCAAAGTCTTCTTGATGATCCTGATTAGGTTTTTATTGGTAGATTCTGCAAGACCATTACCCTGTATGTAGTAATTAGAAGAAGTGCTTAAGTAAATACCATTCTTGATAGCCCATTCTATTATAGTTGTTCCAATAAAGGCTAAAGCAATATCTGATATGATTGACTGAGGAAATCTAAACCTTGTAATAATATCATCATAGAAATTTAGAACAACATTTCCAGAAGATTCTTTTAGTGCAATTGCCTCAGTCCACCTAGTAAAATAGTCAGTAGCAGTTAAGATCCATTTATGACCTGCACTAGAATTTGGGTTTATTGGGCCAATAAAGTCCACTCCCCACTTGTTGAATGGTTGATCAAAAATGATTGGTTTTAATGGTAATGCTGCCAACCTTTGTTTCCCTGCAAACATAGCACAATTTTGGCATCTTCTTGCCCATGAATGAGCATCCTTGAATAAATATGGCCAATAATAGCCATCTCTTAGAATCTTCCATGCTGTAGTCTTGGAGTTAAAATGCCCTCCACAAGATCCATCATGAAACTCAGATAGAATCTTGTTTTGATCCATATAATCTATACATTTAAGAAGCATACCGAAAAGATCTTTTCAATACAAAATGTTATCAATTAGCACATAAGGAATAGATTGAAGCCTAAAGTACCTTCTCTTGGCTCTGTCAAGGTGTATTGGATATTAACCAGTTTGAATAAATCTGGTCATATCTGATAACCAAGATGCTGAATCATTAATAAGTACAGAATCACCTTGGAGCAAGATGGCCTCTTCAGTAGTTTTAAGTTGATCTTCTCCTTCTGCCATCTGAGCACATAAACCTTTTCCTCTAACCGGCTTGGTTACATGAATTGTTACATCATACTCCATGACTTTAGTTATCCACCCTGCCCTTTTTTCAAATACATCTTTATTCAATAGAAACTCTTTAATACTAGGGTGTGAAATCATTAGATGTATTTTATTCCCAGCAACCAGATACTTAAAATTATTTAAGGCTTTTATAATAGCTAGCACATGTCTTTCTACAAAGCTATTTTTTTCCTCATAACTATTCATACCTTTGCTAAAAAAGGCTACTAGCTGCTCATGTCCTTCTTCATTCTTTTGCACCGGCATTGTTGAAACCGTGTCAATACCACCATAAGCATATAAAACAAAATCATTAGAGAAATCAGGATTAGCTAATGTAGGGGCTGAAGATAAGGCATGCTTGATTTTCTCAAAACTCTTTTTTCCCTCAGTAGTCCAGCTGAAAGGCACATCCTTTTTCAACATAGAAGTCAAAGGTTTCAATAAATTTGCAATATTGGGAATAAAGTGTCTAACAAAATTTATCCTTCCAATAAAACTTTGCAATCTCTTTTTATGTTTGGGTAGTGACAGCTCGATAATTGCATGAATCCTTTTAGGATCAATTTTTGTACCTTCTTTAGACACTTGATACCCCAAAAGTTTTCCTTCATGTACTACAAAGACACACTTCTTTGGGTTAAGAGAGATTCCAAAATCTCTACATCTCTGCAAAATTTGTTTCAAATGATCAATATGCTAGTTCGCAATCTTGTCATAAATGGTAACATCATCTAGATACACCAAAATAAATTTATACATTAATTTTTTGAAAGCCATGTCCATTGCTTTCTGAAAAGTGGCCCTTGCATTTGACAACCCAAATGGCATCCTTCGGTAGGCCATTGTACCCCATTTAGTAGTAAAGGCTATTTTGAATTGATCAGATTCCTTAACTAAAATCTGATTATAACCAGAATATCCATCCAAGAGTGAGAATCTTTTAGAGCCTGAAACATATTGAAGGATCTGTTCCATGGAAGGGAGGGGATGCCTATCTTTTAGAGATTCCCTAGTAAGGTCTCTAAAATCTACACAGAATCTTATCTTTCTATTTTTCTTCCTCATTGGAACTAGATTGGAAACCCATGATGTATGCTTTATTGGGAACACTATGCCTCCATCTAAGAGTTTTCTTAGTTCTTTCAGCATTAAAGGCTCTAATTTGGGGTTTATGGGCCTTTGCCTTTGCCTGATTGGTTTTGCATTTGGTTCTAACTCTATGGTGTGCTAAGTTAGTTGAGGATCAAATCATTTTAAATCATCATAATCCCAAGCAAATACATCACTATATTCTCTAAAAATATCAATAAACAATTATTTTTCTTTGGGAGATTTTATTTTACCAACCTTTATATACTTTTCTTTGAAGATCTCTACTTCCTCATAATGATCTTCTTTAACCAACAAACTGGTTTTACTTTTTCTGAATTGATCATCAGAATTAAAGGCTAATTCTAGGCTAACCAATCCCCTCAGAAGCTTATTACTCTTTAGTTGAATAACTTGGTTCTCCATTTGCGAATCATAGCTTTCTTTTTTAGGAGAAAAAAATTCTTCAGTTTCTGTCATAAAACTCAAGATATGTTCATCAGTGTAAAATACTTGCCAATCAGCATCATTATCAGGAATAGATGGTCTTGCCACAATTTTAATATGTGACTGGTCTAAAATTAGTTCTTTATTTTCTGTAATTGAAGCATGTGCACCAATACCAGCCAATCTATCAGCATGTTTATTTTTCCTTCTAGGTATGGAAATGAGATTAAAGGCATCAAAATCTATCAAAATATCAAACACTCTTGACTTTTACAGCTTTAGGAGATAATTTTTAACAGTATTAATATCTCTTACCTATCTCACTATCAAATCACTGTCCCCAAATGCTCTTAAATATTTGATTCCCCTTTTCCTAGCCCACTCCAAGCGTTGGATCAAGCTTTCATACTTTTCTACATTGTTAGAACATGGAAAACATAACTGATAAATAGCATAAAATCTATCACCTTGAGGTGAAATCAACATAACTCCTGCACCAATGCCATCTTTGTTCTTAGATCCATCAAAATAAAAATCCCATAGCTGGTTAGATAATTCAGATTTAGAACATTGATCTTTAATCAGATTAGGAACAACTGAATCAGATTCTAACATCACATAATTACCAAAACTAGCATCAAACACATCCATCTCTTGGTCATTTCTAGCTGCCCATTCATCAAGAACCATATCGGGATATTCCTTAGTTTGTGTGTTATAAGATGAACTCTCATTGATTTCATCTGGATCCATGATCACACAACTTGCATTTATGGGACTAGGATTATAAGGCTCTATATGGTCTTTGGCCCATGATTCTAACTTTATGGTCACCTTAGCACCATACCCAATTTTGAAATGCATGTGAGACCAATCCGATGAGTAATATCCATCTATCTTGGCTGTGAAGTCTCTTGATAAACATAGAGCAAAGTAAGGAGGCAGATCTATGACAAAAATATCTTGGGAAATGGAGAAATTTGGACAGGAGTGCAAGGTTAGACTTGATTTTTTAACAACCCCAAAAGTTTTAACTGAAGAACCATCAAGTTGAACAACTCCTTTCTCAAGAGGTTCATACTTCAAATCCAATATATCAGCTATACTCTTTGGCATGACAGTGTTGGTTTCACCATTGTCAACCATACAATTATGCACTAATTTGTTTCCAATGATTAAAGTATTAGTGGTACTTGTTGCTAAATAGTAGGTACAATAGGAAGTTGAGTATGTTGAACTACCTTCCTTTGGAAAGTCTTCAAATTGTGGAGATTTGCTGCAGTAACACTTGCAGAAGCTCCAAAAATAGAATTATCTATAGAAAAATCTTCAATACTTGGAAATTCTGATCTGGAATGAGAATGAACACTCAGATCCTCAAGAAGATTGATTTCTTCAATAATAACCTCAAGTTCTTCTAAATTCACAGCTTGATCTTCAAAAATGGGATTATCAAATGAAGAGAAATTTGAATTCAATAGAGCACCTCTTGGATCTTGTGATGTTCTTCCACCTCTGGATGATCTTCCTCCTCTTCTGCTTGAGTGTAACTCCTAGTACACAAATCCTTGCCTATTTGATCTTGTTGGAGTTATGCTCATTAAAATCCACACTGAGAGCTTAAATCAATCATAGAACTTAAATCAGAACTAAGAAGCAATTCGCTATCCCACCGGGCATGCCAAAAACTGTTTAGGTTTAGAATTGTCACCCTTAATTAGGCATTAAGGCTTCATGGAAATTCTATCTGACAATGGAAACTTCCTCTAGCTGTGGGTGAAATATGGATGAGGAAGAGTCTCCAGATTCTAGGCCAGTTCCTATTTAGTATGGAATATCACCTCCTAATTGAAAATTTAACTGAGAAAAGGGGAGAAAGATTTAAAATTGAACTTGCATGAGAAACTAGAAAAAGGTGATACACCAAGAAGATTCAGATCTTTTTTGAAGCTTCAAACTGACATCCACTTCTCATACCCTAGGGATTTCTGCACTATCATTCACTGCTCAATACATAGGTTAATTGGAAGGCCACAACTAGGGTTTAACCACAAGTAGTACTCTCACCATTAACAACATGCATATTCTGCAAAAGGCTTATATTCTATGATATAGAATAGGAATCAATGCAATTCACTAATCCATATTACAAAGGTATTACTCTTAGATGTAGAAAATTGAAAAGGAACTTGAACAAATGATCACAATAAGATGTATGGAAAAAGTGAGGCAACTATATTCTTCTCAAAAATCTGTATATAAGTTACATGTATGAATTCCCGAGTAATGGCAAGGAATAGTGAAATCCTCTTGCACAAAACCAAAATTACAAGCATCAACTTAAACTGGAATACAAAAACATGAATAAACAGCTATAGGAATCAAAAAATTCACTAAAGCTCCTCTCTCCACCAATTTGACCCCCTTAACATGAAGCAAAAACCTTCACTAAATAGCCAACATGGCTTACTTTCAAAAATCTTCCCTCCAAAAACCCTACATAACTATAGGGTTTAATTAATTTCCCTCTAACAAAACCCTAAGTTTTAGCCCCCCATATTTACATATACTAATTACCAATATATCAATTACATCCCTTATCTTTATTACCATATTTTGAATACATGACATTCAAATTTAGTAGTGTTACCACCCTACTCAAAAACCCAACTACCTAACTTCAAAGGGTTCAAAACCCTTGTCAACTTGGCATCATAACCCATCTTTGACTCTGCTGACACCACACTACTGTGATTGATGCGGTTGCAGTTTGTAATCAACATGGTTTGTAGTTGACTTGACCACCATCAGTTGGAAGGGATAGTTTCACTATGTCGTGGCACCAAAAGTACCAATGTGGCAAAAAGGAGGGAATGTCAATGCACTGGGACTGCAAATGCATTTACTCCATCTAATAGTGGATTTCAAATGAGAGTAAAACACAATGCATTTTATTTATCAATTTCATTTGCATCTTAGGGTTTCTATTCTGAGGTGCCACCATGTTGAAACTGGAAACCATAAATCTCTGCTATGTTTCTGCGTCTGTTCTATGAAGAAACTTCCAGTTTTATGAGCTTTATGAGGGAAAAAATGTCATTTACATGCTCACTATAACAAATGGCATACTTTGTTGCATTCTTCTTCAGTAAAGGCTGTGGCTTTTGATCTTCATTTTCTTTGAACTCGGGTTCCAACTGTAAGTTATCTTGCATTTTCTTGAATGTTGGGATTTTTTGATGATATAGTATTTTAGGTCTTCTTCTTTGCTTGATTTCAGGTTTCATAGTGGGTTGACTTCAGTCTACTTGAAAGCTTGGAATGCTTGATGATGATGTGTTTTCAAAGCCATTTACTAAAGGCACTTCAGATTCACTTGTAACTCGAGTTCTGGATTGATGTCTTACCACCATTTTGGGTTTTAAACCGCAGCGTATGAAGGAAATTTTGGCAGTCTTTATTTGTGGCCACCACTTGTACATTCAGGATGTAACACCAATGCAATCTTGGAATGGTCTAAAGCTATGGCTGAGATGTTGAGCCCATAAAACTTGGTTTTGAACTGGGGATGTCTCAGCCATAGTTTTGGACTTATCCCCAGTTCATAGTGTGACATGAAACTACCATTGCTAATCTGGAGTGACCTTGACTGTGGTTGAAATATTGAGGAACCATGAACCTCGACCTTCACTGCTTAGTCATCTCAGCAACAGCTTGAGACTCATCCCCATTTTTTAGCATAACATAAAACAACACTACTGCTATCTTCCTCCTTCAAACACATAGGCAACAGACTGAGCTATGATTGTTTTGTCTTGAACTCCATGTGGGTTTTCTTCAAAAAATTTTTAAAAATGTAGCTTATGATTGAAAGATGCAGTGTATGCATTTAGTTTTAACTCTATGATATATTTCAGTCATAAGCTTCACATTTTTTGTGCGAGTTGCTATAGTCATGACTGGGAATATAAAGACACACACCACTTTGCATATACAGATAAGTTGGCTCCTTCTGTTGTTTATTTATCTTTTCTTACTACATCAATATACTCTTTACTTACTGTGACATGGAACTCTCTGTTTGATGTCAACCTCACTGTCATTTCCACATACTATCATCTACATTATTTGAAATACCCACATAGCTTTGCACTTGAAGTTGTCAATTTAATGCTTGTCTCAACTTTGAAGTAAAACACGGGTTTTGTATTGTTTGAATGTTTTAATAAAAACATCATTCTTGTCGTCTTCAAATACAAAAATTTAGTAAGCACAATATATGCTTTTTTGTTTGATAACACTCCACTGTCTAAAAAAGAAACACACATAAGATAATTAAACTGCAACATTATGTTTAAAAACACTTTTAGTTTGCAGTTTCGCTGATAATATTGAGCATCTCTTTAGCATGTAAGCACAAAATATGTTGAATACGCTGCTGTCTTTGATGTAAAAAAATACTGTTTCACTTTTGAAGTATACATGGGAAAGAACAAACCCATGGGGTTCAAACACGGGCTCGTGACTCCCATGGGTTTTACTTCAAAACAACAAACTCAATCTGCATATTTAGTTCTTATCAACATTACATTCCCTATACTGTTATTATGAATGTACATCTTTTCAAAAAATCAATACGAGATGTAAACTCTGCAAAAAGAAATTGTCTCGACAATTTGTCTAAAACACATTATGCACTGCAATATTGGAATTATTAAGCATGATCTCATTTGATGAAGCTCCTAGATATCTTATGATACTCTTTTCATCATGCTCATTTTCTGTATGTGCACACCCATGTTGATTTGAGACTGTTAATCTCTGTCCTAACTTGTAGTTTCCACATCTTTTGTTTCATGCTTTTACTCTGTCAGATTCAGTTGTTTAAAAAATGACTACAATGGCATTTTTTCATTTAATACAGTTTATGCACACTCTTTATGCATGAGTTTTTAACTTTGATCTTCCAAGTGAACTTTTAACAGATGTTTTGAAGCAACACATATATGAAGAAGCACCTACTGTAACAACATTTTCTCACTCTCCATTATTTGCATAAAGACAGTGAACCTTCAAAGTCTTTCAATTCTGCATTTCTCCAGCTTCTTTTGTTCATGTACTTCCTGTAGCATCTTTGGAATTTCTTCATGTGTCTACATCTTATCTTTCTTATGTATGTGAGTAGTAACCTTCTGAGATATCATCAATCCTTCTTCATATAATGGATTATGTGAAGTTCAAGCACGGGCTCGTGACATACACTGCATTATTTTCTTTTGTTTCCTGCATTTAGTTACAGATACCTGTCCATTTGCACACAAAATACCGCTCAATTTATTAGGTCATCAAATCATATGTACCAATTAATATTTGTGAGTGAATGTAAGATGGCATTCACTCATGAGTGTTGGTTGGTTTGTATCATTTTTTGAACTCATAGGTTGATCTAATCATGAAAAAAGTTTCTCAGATGGTAATACTAAGTCCCTTTCATTCATATATCTAATTATATAGAGAGGAATAACATATATCAAAGTGATCATACATAGAAAAAGGATTCATGTTTGGAACAAGTCCCTTTAATGCTATGCTTCATATATTATGGATGATTGTTTTCTCATTACATTGATTTCATCAGATTGATATGCAGTTTTCAGAAGTATTGATTGTATGTTGTTTATGTTCCATGTATTGCTTAGATCCAACTAGATCTAACACCCCATTTTCTCTTATGATGCAGGTAAACCCTAAAAGACCTATATGAAGATGAAGATGGACTATGAAGACCTAGGACCTGATATGTAACAAGAAAATGGAGACCTAATATGCAAGCATCAAAAAACCAACCACAAGGCAATGCATAGGACCTCTACTCCATACTTTCAATTATGCCTTTATTTCTGCAATGTACTATTGATTTGACATGAAAGGAAAGATGAAATAACACTTTTATAATACATTCAGCTTGAATGCACAATGTAATTGATCAAATTGTAATTTAGAAATTTTGGAATGTGATCAACTCTTAGAGCACAAAATGACAACTTCTGGAAATGAATGTAATTACAAAATGTTGATTAATAATACCTAAAGGATAATATTAATGGGACTCCCTCTAAAAATGTAATCTCTTCCTATTTATGATGCATGCTGAAAATTAGGATAACAAGTAGTTTATGCTCTGAACAATCTTTGCCATTATGTAACCATTTATCCCATCTTTGTTCATACTGACCATGCAACAATTAAGTATCTCATGAACAAACCTGCCATCACAAGAAGGCTAGCAAGATGGCTTCTTCTTTTGTAGGAATTTGACATTACCATCATTGGCAAGCCAGGGAAGGTGAATGTGGTAGCTGATTATCTATCCAAAATCCACCATGCTGAAGAAGATACTACTCTGATAGATGATGCATTTCTGGATGAGCATTTATTTCACATTGATGTCCAAAATCCATTGTATGTTGATATCGCTAATTACCTTGTAGCTAATAAAATTCTCACACATTTCTCTTATAAGGATAGGAGAGTGCTTGTAGAGAAAATCTTCCACTTCTGTTGGATTGATAACACACTATTTTACACTGGACCTGACCAAGTAATGCAGAGATGTGTGCGAGAAGATGAAACATATGAAATTCTCCATGCATGTCATAATGAGCCATGTGGGGGACACTTTTTAGCAATAAGGATAGCCTAGAAGATTTTAACAACTGGCTACTACTGGCTTACACTTCACAAAGATGCAACCGGCTACACAAGGAAATGTGATAAATGTTAGAGAATGGGCCAACCAACAAGATCAGATGAAATGCCCCTCAATCCATAGGTGGTGGTAACACCATTTCACAAATGGGGCATGGACTTCATTGGTCCAATACACCCTCCATCCAATGGGAAGTCCTAAATCCTGGTGTGCACTAATTATCTGACAAAATGGGTTGAAGTAAAAGCCATGAAGCATGCCCGAGATCATAAGGCTGCAGAGTTTTTGTATGACAAAATTTTCACCAGATATGGAGTACCATGAGAAATTGTTACTAATCAAGGCACTCAATTCACTTCCAATATGATAACAAAGCTCATGAAGGAATATAATATCATACATCGAAAGTCAAGCCCATATCATCCTCAAGCCAATGGACAGGCCGAAGTTAGAAATTGGGAAATTGAAGCCATCTTAACAAAAATAGTTCATTTGCATCGATAAGATTAGAGAAACAGACTATCAGAAGCCATATAGGCATATAGAACAACCTGGAAAACCACCATAGGGTTCACTCTATTTGAGATGTTATATGGAAAAGTAGTAATGCTACCTATTGAATTTGAACACAAAACTTTGCGAATAGCACTAGAGTTAAATATTGATCTTCCTGTAGCACAGAAAGAGTGATTGTTGCATCTCAATTCCTTAGATGAATTGCACAAATATTCCTTGGATCACACTAAAATAATCTAGAAGCAAAGGAAAAATTGGCACGACTCACATATTAAGAGAAAGCAGTTTCAAGTTGGCGATTTGGCATTACTATATGATTCCCGATTCAAAGAAATATCAGGCAAGCTGCAGACAAGGTGGTTGGGCCCATATAAAATAAACCATGTCTTCACCAATGGAGCCATCCAGTTGACCACAATTGACCCAGTACACTTCAAGCTATTAGTCAACGGAAATCGGCTAAAGTTGTATCACCAACCTCAAACAAAAGAAGACTTCCTGCAGCAATTCTAACAACAAGTTTCAAAAGAGCAATAGGTAACACTTCCTACAATAGAGGGTGAAAACCTTTCTCCTACAGCTCTTCAATAGAATTCCTTAGAGCAT
Organism: Thuja plicata; assembly: GCA_018584345.1. NCBI lineage: Eukaryota > Viridiplantae > Streptophyta > Pinopsida > Cupressales > Cupressaceae > Thuja > Thuja plicata. The sequence goes on along the minus strand of MU225116.1, from coordinate 1,125,911 downwards.
GTCCATAATAAGAACTTCATGTTTACATGAAGTTCACTTCTCCAATCATTTTCTAAATTCTTCTTTCCAACTCATCTCATTTCTTTATCTTCCACCCATCCACCTTCCACGTCATCACCATTTTCCCTTCTTTGTTTCAAATAAGAGCCAAGTAAACTGACACATGCCACCACCACCATCATTCTACTCTCACCACCTTTTTATGGCACATGCAATGATTGAATGAAAGGTATAAGCTTTTCAATTTTTTCCATTTTTAACGCATAGATTTCGATGATTATATCTAGTACTACAATAAATGTATTATTATGACATTAAGCCAGTTCCATACCTTATGCCAAGTATGCCAAGTGGGGACACTTGTCAATGTTTCATAGGGGGTAGGGAAGTGTACTAATTCCTAAAATGTCATTTATATTTAGTCCTAAAAGATTTAACATCACCTCAAATCTGTACTTTGCCCTTGTCTCATTAAAATCTCATTGCTATATTGCATAACTGTCATACCTTTATTCCCAAATTATCCTTAATTGTCAGACTTGATGTGACCTATAATTAAATTATGTGGAAAATCACAGTAAGAAATATAATTTCTCCTATTAAAACACATTATCATTTTTCATGATAAAAATAATAGAGGAATGCAAAATAAAGTCCAAAGTTTTAAAATGAGTAGTCTGAAACTCAAGAAGGAATAAGGCACTTGTCGAGTGCAAAGCAGACAAATTGAAAAAATTTGCAAGCATAGATGGGAGGGTAGTTGCAGAGACATGATCCAGTAGTACATAGTGTTTTACTTTTATATGTTGAAGCAATAAGGAGGTTTAATGCATGTGGCTGGTTAGGATATTTCTTGAAATTAACAGAGTTTGATGAAGATGCATCAACTAAATTTGCAAATACATTTGAGGAAGGAAAAGAAACAATATGGGGATTTATTGATAGTGTTTTCCATAGAGGAATGGATAGCAGAAGTAATCAGGATACCAATGGTTGGGGAGTACTATCCCAATGTGCACAATGCCAGATCAGCTAGGGCCCAGTTTACCCTACCAAGTGACCCTCCTCTCAAGATTACCAAGCAAGGGTGAAAAATAATGTCTATCCCTCTGCCATATAATGAATTGGCCATGCATATTATCAGGTATTTTACCTCTGAAGGAAGATTTTCTAATTTGCATGTACATCACTTTAAATTACTTAGTTACGTAAGGCATAATCTTCCAATGAATGTTCCCAATTTCTTGTACAATATGCTATGCATCAGTGCTGAGGAAACCCATAAAGGCAATGTCAATTCCATCACCCACCATGCCCTAATCAAATTGCTAATAGAGAAATATCTTAGTGACTTCTCTCCTTTGGCATGGTCAGAATTTGTCCAGCATAAAACCTTGCAACCTCAGGTTGACCCTAGTGTGCAATCTAGCCATGATGATGCAGTACCCATTGACCCAGTTGTTGAGAAAGACACCCAAGGGATAAAAACTAAAAATCTGCAAGAATGTATGCCTTTGCCTACTCATATGAGAAATGTACCTACTCGTACCCAAACAAAAGTGAAATGGAAATTAAAGGGAGAGAATTCCATTCCTACATCCAAGCCACAAAACCCTACAGCCTCAAAGGGGAAGAAAAAGAAGTTGAATCTTGCAATAGTTACTCTTTCAACAAAGAAACTTAAGAAGTTTATTAAGAAAAAGGCTATGGAGATTGAAGAAACCCCTACATGAAGAAGCCCTAGAATTAGAGGAAAGCTCCCTAAAGTATCCTAAGAAAGCCAATCTGTTCCCCCAAAGAAATTTGATGAAGAGCCTCATGTACAAATTATTCTGGATGATTCCCCAAAACAGTCTGAAATTCTAGACATTTCTCAAAATCCAAAAGAGACATGTGAAGCTAAACCTAATGTATGCCAAAATAACCCCCAAGAAATTCATCAGGATATCTTAGATAGAAATGAAGGGGATGCCTCAATAAATCATCAGTCATCCTACTCAGAGACTGCCCTAGCTCCCTATGAAAGAACCTATTTAACAAGTTTCTTAGAACAATCATGGAAGGAACAGAGGAGGCAAAATAACAAGGAAGAATATTGTGGCCCAATCACTTTGGAGATGCTTCTCTTTGGATTATATAATAATTATGTTTTGACAAAAACCTTATGGGGAGAAGAGAAAAAGAAACTGAAGAAGGTAATAATAGAGCAAGGGGAGGAGATTGCAGATTTAAAAGAGAAATTGGCAAGACAAAAACAAAGGATGGATCATGCCCTTAAGTTGGCTAATCAAATAATGACTTGTAGGCCACCACTTAGGGCTTATGCCATCTATTTGAAACAACAGTTCCTCTTATTCCAATTAATGATGACCCTTAGAGACATAGACTCTAAGTTTAAAACAACTCAAGAATTTTATGGCCTATACTAGACCCTTTCCTCATGGAAGCAGAACTTACTTTATGAACTGTATATACATAAATTCATTATCCCTATAGAAACTGAGTGGAACCCTCTACTTTACATAGGGGATGTACACCTGAGGGAATTAATGTCCTAGATGTACAATGAGGCCAATTATGATAGAAAGATGGAAAATTATAGGGATCAAGAGAAAATAGAACCACTGCCATTAAGGGCAGAGAGCAGCAAACTAGATGTACTCCTTAGAGATTGGTTCAATCTAACCTATGGAAAAGTAAAAGAGGAAACAAGGAAGAAAATCTTTGAGATCATAACAAAGGTCTATGTAGAGTATGATGGCATGTCTTACTTCACCTTTCAGAAATCCCTGGCTGGTTCCAGAAGTAGGTGGAGAAGATTACCCAAAGCATTTAAGAGATCAGAGCCACACATCCCTATCAACCTCCAAGAAGCCATTCACAGAGCACCAAAATACATGCATCTAGGTAGATATATTAGACAAGAACTGTAGTGTCCACTTACCATGCATCCACCCATCCTCCTTTGGCCCCTTTATGACATCAATGATGAAAGGCTTGACCGGCTGCAGGAGGATCATAGAATGGACATCTGGGAGAAGACAAGAGGATTCTATTACACTTTCAAGAACCAGAGGCGAGGAAGGACAAAAGTTGGTGATTTTTGAGTAACTACCAGAAGATGCAATGTTTGAGGACAAGCATTCAACTTACTAGGGGGTAGATGATGAGTCCATTTAATGTCTCTATTATACTAATGTTAATACTCTATTTAAGTATTACCAAAACATTTGTGGGCTTATAATCAGTTGAACTTGTGTTAAAGTACAGTAAGAACCATCAAACCCATGGGTAGATAGTTATGTCATGTTTTTCTAATATATATATATATATAGTATTTCATATAGCCATCAGAATGTGTGTTCTAATATTTGATCAATTTGATTAAGTTTACTTGTATGAATATTTTTGCAAGATAGCTAACCTTCCAGGAAGTAGGAGTTGCTTGAGAGTGGTCGACAACATTTAAAAGAGAGATTTGAGGTCCAGTTGTGATGAGTAACCATCATGGAAATAGAAGACACAACTACTACAAAAGAGGAGCCACTATTCCAGAAATGTAGGAATTTAGCGCTGCTACATTCCCTCTACACTCATCATCGTATTGAATTGGTCACCCAAACTTTATTGCACTTGTCGTGGGCTATTATGTTCCCCTTTCTTCTCTCGCATGATTTCAGTCAGATATTTTCTTTTCTATTTTGGAATAAAGTGTCGATCCTCTATTTATTGGGATTCGATTGTTAGTTTGTAAGTTCAGAAGTTTTTGGGAATACAGTGTTGCATCTTGCATAGCAAGTTATTTTCTAGTTTTATTTATTGTTCTTATGTAATCAGTTCTTGAAATATAATGAAGTGATTCTTGGTTTACCTTCTCTCTTAGTAGATTAGAAGAATCTGACCAAGGGGGCCCACTTGGAAGGTGGATTAGAATAAAGTATAGTAGATTTACTTTCAGTATCCCCAGCATTTTAGATAGAAGATTATGGTTTCTTCCTATAGCATTGTACTTTGTGAATGTTCCTGCAACACCTACAAGGATAGTTATAGTGAATTCTCTAGGTTGAAAGAATAGGCTTAAGTAGATTTTACAATTTCCAGCATTCATTTCAGTAAGGAGTAAGTGTGTTTACTTTCCTGCAGCACTATTGTAGATTTCTTTCATGCATTTTACCTTCCTACAACATAAGTAGAATGAATCTTTAAGGGTCTTTAGGGGACTTAATGTACATATTGTGCCATACCATTTCAAGTATACATCCCTGGGTTGAAAAATTAAATGCACCTCATGGTGGGAGAAGTAATCCTTAGATTGAGTAAACTATTCCTAAGAGAGGCTTTAGGCATGATTAATTAGCACCTATTGTGAGGCAGTTCACTACCTCTGATTTAGAACTGGGTGAAGGAACAATTTCCTTGCATTTATCTACCTTATCCTTAGTATCAGTATTCAATCCAATTAGGTCATTGACCTTTATATTTCCAATTATTGGATCAATACTAACTGATGAATCAAAAGTATAAATGTCTACCTTGCCTTTCATTGACTCGGGTGTGCATGTCTTAGTAGTAAGAGGAGCATGTTTCTCAATCTTAGTATGTTTTGATGTAGATTCTACAACCTTGTCTATGCTCAGAGTCACTATACTGTGTATGGGAGATTGGGGTAGTGATGCCATTACCTTAACTATAATCTGCTCTACATTGGACTCTTCAATAGTCTATACCTTGAGTAGAGTATCATCTGTATCATCAACTTCCTGTGCTGGGGGTCTGTACTTGGTACTTCTTCCTTCTCATTGCTTTCTTTTATCTCAAATATTGATTTCCACACTAATGTGGCACGTTGAACTATATCTTCTATGTTTTTGTTCAATATTTGGAATGACTTGAATCTGGGGGTGTGATTGTTCTCATATCTTCTCAAGGTTTCTTTTATTTCTTTTCCTTTCATTGTAGGCATGACCTCCTTCAAATTTTATTCCCTTATATCCTTTTCAATTTGTACTGCATTCTTCCATGGAATGGATACTACCTTTAATGAGTCTTCTATCATATAACTCTTCAACTCAGAATGGTCATATTCCACTTTGCCATCTTCTCCGCCACTACTTTCTCAATTGTCTTCTTTTCTTCTTCTATCTTTGAAGCATACTTCATTTATTTCAAAGAACTCATGTCTCTTCCTTCTCTAAATTCTTTGATCTTCTGATCAAGTGTGGATGTTGGTTTAGTGAAGACCATAGTATCTTCTTCTTTTTCATCCTCTTCATTACTTAATACAAGCTTTCTCCTAAATCTTCTCAGGGTGACAGAAGGAGTAGTGCCTTTTTCTTTCTTCTATTTAGGTGTTATCTTCATCTTCTTCTGTGGAGGATTGACATCAATTTCTTCCTTCTTAGATTCAATTTTCTCAATCTCCTTTGTTTTAAATGTTTCCTCTTTTCTCTCAGATATTGAAGGAGAGTCGGAGGTCTTGCCATACTTCTTCTTGAATGTATCAATTTTCTTTCTTCCTCTCTTCAATATTTTAGGAATCTCAATTTCCAGAGATATCATGCTCTTAGCTTCCTCATAGGCTCCAAAGTAAGGTGCATTTGGATTAACAAGTTCATTCACAAGAGCTTCTATGATATCTCTGGTTTCCTCATTGTTAACTTCATATGGAAAGGGTTGTACCCATGCAACCCTAGGCTTTACTGCTTGTATATACACTTTGGCACAATCAACTAGAAAATAGATTTCTTATTTGTATTTCTCAACTAGTTGTTTGGGAATCCTATATCAAAACTACATTTTATGTTTGAAACTTTCAAAGTATCCATCCATGATACTATCAAAATTATCTCCCATCTCAGCTATGAAATTATTAATTTGATGAATAATTGGTCTATTCTTTTTCCATACTACTATTCCTTTAGAGGGAAAGAACTTCTCAACATAAAATACTATGAAGATTAGAAGAGAACCAAACTTACATGAATTGGTTTTTGATACCCAGATACTCTCCATGTTATTTCTCAACTGAGTGAGTTGTAATTCTGCTAGGTCAAATAGCATATTTTTCTTGACAACTTTGTAGGCCAGGTCAACAGATTTGCATGCAACACTATTGGGTCTGCTTGAGCTATAAATATTATGTGCTATCACATGAATGCAAATTTTTATCTCCATGTCTGTTACTCTATTGAGTCTCATGCCTCTTCCATCCCACTTGGAAAGAGTTAACTCTACTAGTTCATCCTTGTTTAGGGTTTTGGTAGCTTTCGGCTTGTCTAGCATAGGGAACCTAGTAACACGGTAAATTATCTGCTTGGTGATCTTCATAGGATGATCCAATCATAGTTGCATGTTGTGAACATAATTAAGAACATATCTCATCCACTTTGTCTAGAAGTCCCTCGGCATATGCATGATATGTGTTAAACCCTTGGTTTCGAGGTGATTGTTAGAGTAATAGTCCATTTGGGTTATTAATTAAATCATTTTGATCTAATTACTAATTCACATATTCACTCTAGTTGCTTAAGCCAACCTTAGGGTTTCCCTTTTTAGGGTTTTATGATTCATTTTCAAGGATTCACCTCTTTGTATTTTATAACACATTGAATCATATGGTAATACATTGTTCATAATAGAAGATTGTTTCTTTTGAATGTGCATATGATGCCTCTGGCTTTTTGGCCTCCATAGATTTTTCTCACTTTCTGTTCATTGCTTCTTCCATGTGAGAGGGTTATGTATGTAGGTGTTCTTGGGAGATTAGGATTCTACCTAATCTAACATGGTATCAGAGCCTTCCTGCATCTCTCTATTCATGTCTTGTTGAAGTGTTTCAAAAGCTGGAGTTTTTTTCTAGTTTTTCAGAGTTTTTATGTGGATTTAGATGTGGGCTTTGTTTCTAGTCACTTTGGGCTCAAACAGACATCTCCATTAAGCTCAGAGCACCCCAAAACCCCAGAATCTATATAAAAATTGTCAATTTTGGACAACGTGACTTTGAGGCAAATTTTTTTTGGTTTTTAGTGTCGTACGAGAACAAAAACTGAGAAAAAAATAAAATAAAATAATTTTTATTGGTTTTTTTGGTGTTAAACTAACATAGCTAATGTTATTTGGTTCAAGCTGCCACCGCACCACCTGCACCTGGCCCCTATCAGCTGCGCCTCTCCCTAGCCCTGCAGGCTCCGTCGGCTCCTCCAGTCTGCACCACCTACAGTGGCACCACCACTGCCGCCCCGCTGGCCCAACTCCTCCGGCACCGCTAGTCCCGCTCTGTAGGCCCACCACCACCCGGCCCCCGCCAGCCCCACTCCACTCTGTCGGCACCACCGCTCGGCGGGTTTTTTATCCTTGCTGGCCCCTTTTACTGCCATCAGCGGTCACATGTGTGACCGGGAGCTCTGCTCCAGCCCCTGTGCGCGCCATGCGCCTAGGGGCTAGGTTTTTTTCAGCCCCAGGGGCTTAAAACATTTTTTCTAGAGCCTTTCTACCCTCTAATGGTCTTTTTTCTCTATCTGGAGGAAACTGAGGTCTTTTTTTGACTTCTTTATATCGTCGGAAAGCTCTTTTTGAGTTCTTTCCAATGATGAAGGTTGGGGTTTTGGGCTCTACTATTATCATAGTGTTTTTTTTTTTGTCAAAGTTTGATGTCTATTTTTACCTTCTAGGAGCCATATCTTGCTCATCCAGACTCCTTTTTTGGTAAACCAGATATCGTCGGAAAGCTGGTTCAGTGATTTTTTTAGTGGTAGGGGTCTTTTATCCAGATTCTACTCTAGGTTCTTTCTCCTTTGAGTTTTGCACTTTCACACTCTGGAAGATTACTTGGGTTCTACAGGTCCTGTGATCTCTTCTTCTGTTCTTCTGGCTCACTCTTCTTTCTACTTTGTGAGCATTGTATGCTTCTCTTCTGTAGCATTCTTTTTTTTTCTGTAAACACACTAAGATAAAGTGCCTACTTTTGCATATCTGGGATTTCAAGCACCTTGTTTGTTTGTTTGTACTCACACTTAATTATAAAGTGCCATGGGGGGGTTATGATGGTTTTGCCTTATGTGCTCATCCACCTTTGTCAAGTGAGTGTACCTTCCATGAAATTTTCCCCATGCTATGTGTCTAGAAGATCATTTCTTCTGCTTTGACATCACCCTTTATCCTATGTGAGTACCTTCTTCTGCACTGGGTGTTCCTAATTCTTCTTCTTGCAGTTGTTTCTAGCATTGCATTTCAGTGTTCCTATCACCCCTCTCCCTATTCAGCATTATGGCGGAGGTTCACCTGTTGGTTCTATTGCTTCCTTGGTTCAGTTGAGTGATCTATGTATTCATTCTTTTGTTCCTATGTACTAGGCAGATGCAGTGGCTAGGCACCTATGCATTTCGGTGAGATGGATCATATACTATATAGACACTCATTCATTCCTAATTTTGGAGGTCACCTCTTTGATTTATCAGCTCTTCAGACTTTGTCTTCTCTACCTGGTCATGCACTATTTCAGTGGGGGTTCCAGCAGTTACTTCTGATAGTGTTTGCAGCTTCATGCTTCAGAGATGCTATACATGCTCTTTCTTGTTCCTTTCTTTGGGACGTTTTTCCTAGATTGGAGGTTTTGTTTCCTTCATCTAGTTCATCTCTTTTTGGGGTAGCATTTTTCCCACTAGGTTTTCCCTATTCCCCCGCTTTACAGAGATTTCTTGTACTTGGGTACCTAATCAGGCCTTTGTTGTCGGGACCCTTCTTTCTTTCTTTCTATAGTTGTCTCCTAGGTTTTGGTTCTCCCTAAGCTTATCTTAAGGGGGGGTGTTAGAGTAATAGTCCATTTGGGTTATTAATTAAATCATTTTGATCTAATTACTAACTCACCTATTCACTCTAGTTGCTTAAGCCAACCTTAGGGTTTCCCTTTTTAGGGTTTTGTGATTCCTTTTTAAGGATTCACCTCTTTGTATTTTATAACACATTGAATCATATGGTAATACATTGTTCATAATAGAAGATTGTTTCTTTTGCATCTGCATATGATGCCTCCGGCTTTTTGGCCTTCATATATTTTTATCACTTTTTTTTCTTTGCTTCTTCCATGTGACAGGGTTATGCATGTAGGTGTTCTTGGGAGATTAGGATTCTACCTAATCTAACAATGATTATGCTCAAGCTTCAGTTTCCTATATGTGCATAACTTCTCATATGTTTGATTCATCTCACTGGTTACAATCTCTTGTATGTTGCAGTGATAGAAGCTATGAATATCCTTGACTAGTAACACTCTCAAAGGGATTAGGGAATGAGCTCACATCGGGTCTATTTCCTCTGCAACTACCAGATGAAGCTTGAACATGGGAGGATCACAAATTGTATTCCTTACTAGCATCTTTGAACCTTTCTTGACCTTGCTACTAGAATTGGATGCCATATTTCTCAAAAAAAAAATCAAACTCCGCTTTCAATCACAAAATCGCACAGAATTGCTAAAGCTTAGAATTGACTAGTAAATTGAAAGCTTTGTAAGCAATACTCTTTACAATCCTTCATTTATAATAGATTTTTAACTATTAGGGTATTTCATTAAATGCTTTGTACAAAGTAGCTAGCGTGACTTGGGTGCTTCTCCAAGATTCACTTGGAAGCTCGGGTGAGACTAGCTTTGCAATTATCAACACTGCCCGACTTGGATCGAGTGAGCTAGAGTGACTCGGGTGTGATCAACATTCTGACTTAGGTTGAACTACAATATGTCCTAATGCATCAATATGCAGATATGGACTGTATTGCTTTCCTAGAATTGATGTAGGATTGTTTTTTATTGCACAGTTCCAGTCACCTCCTTTCTTTCTTATTCTGTAATGATAGATCCACCCATCTCACTAATTAGGGTTTCATTAGATCCTTCATTGATTTTATCTGAATTTTTTGAGGATTTCCTTACCCATTTCTTGCTCATCTGAGCTCTGATTTTCAAGACTTTGGTTTTACCATTCTCAAAACCAATATCAACCTTTCTCTATTCATACAGTTCTTGCTCAGATGACCGAGTTGTTTACATACATAGCATCTCTTAGTAGGATCTCTTATCTAAAGTGAGTCTTCACACAATTTGCACCAATGTGTCCATATTCACCACAATGACAACATCTGTGCCAAGTGTTATAATCCCAACCAAAAATTTCCTTGGCTAATTGTTCAGTAGGATTCCAATTCTTAGTTTCGCACTCAGAAGATTTATGACCTTGTTTGTTGCATTTGTAGCATTTCCCTTCAAACTTAGGTTTATCTTTGTATTCACTTGCTCTATGTCCATGTTTGTTGTAGATGTAGCATTTACCATTAAATTTTGGCCTTCCATTGCTCCAAAATTTTTTTTATGTATGCTCTATCTTGCCACAGTGAGTGCATTTAGGTTTGTTGTTCCTTTGAGCTCCTTGTTGTGAGGATTCATCTTGTTCAGTATATCCTAATCTAGTCTGACCATGATTTCTTAGTTTTGTTTCCTGATCCATGCTAGCTTGTGAATTCACCATACTTTCATTTGTTTTTGTTTCAGTATTGAGATCATTCTGTAGTCTTTCATTTTTTGTCCTTAGGTTGACAACTTCTTGTGTAGCATTGTTGAGTTGACTTACCAAATCAGCTTGCTGAAGTGATAAGTGTTGGATTTCTTTTTCTTTTTCTTCTAATCTTGTACTCAACAGTATTTTATCTTCTTGTGCTATATTTTTGTCATCTTCTGCTTTGTTCTTTAGTTCCATGACTTAACATATTCTGATTGAGTGAACTTCCTATTCTCTTTTTAACTTTCTGACTTCTTCATGTAAATTGAGATTCTTTGCAAGCAAGTCTTCAATGGCTGCATCAGTTTCTTCTGAGCTCCTATCTTTAATAAAGTTCTTCAATTATTTCTTCTATATAGTTATTGTCATTTAGCTGCACTACTAGTTCTTTTCTTCTCTTTAGGGAAAGAGAGAGCTTCTCCTTAAGTATCATGATCTGATCCATGACCACTTTAAGATTTATCTTTTCATTCTCAATGGCTTTCTCCAGTCTGTATGTTTCCATATCCTCTAGTATTTTCTCAAGCTATAAAACTTCTGATAAGAAAACCACTTCTCTGATACCAATTGTTGGAATTATATGATGTGCCCAATGACTAAGAGGGGGGGTGAATTAGGAATCAATAAAACTTAATCCTTTTAGTCCTCAATTATATTAGCATATTTGTTTCCATGCATATGAATTGAAATTAAATACTCAGATACAACACATAACACAATATTTGGTTACACAAAAACCTTCCAAAAGAAAGTAAAATTGGGGTGGGGATGATACAAACAAGATTTAGTATTGTAGTATAAATTTATCTTGTTAAAGCTTACAATGACCACTTCTAATTGTCTACCCTATTAGGAGCATAGAAAGGACTGTTAGATCCACTTTGTTAAAGGATTTTGTACAATACAATGAGTAATGTAACTCTGCTAAGAGATTTAGAGAAAGGACTATTAGGTCCACCATGTTAAAGGATTTTACTGATCTACCTATGAGAATGAACTAGTTTATGATATGCTCTGTGCAACTGTGATTACTGAATAAGATCCTTTAAAATATAACTAATCACCTGAATGTGATAGATAAGTCTCTGTTGTCCTAAACACTTCTTCAATTGATTAAAACTACCATTCGCATAATCATATCATCTTCTATATACATATTCTTCTCTCTTTATGGGATAAACAAACTATCTTACATATATTTCTTTATCCAACAAATAAATTTGTAAGTCATCTTGTAATAAACAAATATATATTCAACTATATATGCAAATTCAGCTTCAAACTGTCACTCGGGTCCAAAAGACTACTTGGGTGATAAACTATCACTCGGGTGACACTAAACACTCGGGTGAAACTCTATACTCGAGTAACAATATGTATTCAGTTAACACTGAATGACTAAGTGTTTTGACACTAATTGACAATATGTCTTTCCATAAGGTCTACAAAAGGATGACTACATTGAGATTTACAAACAAAACCAATACTACAAAAGGTATATTAGAATTCGTACACACCAACCTATGTGGTCCCATGAGAACACAAAGCTACTATGGAGATACATACTTCATATTGTTTGTTGATGAATATTCTAGAATGATGTCAATTATGTTTTTGAAAGAAAAATTTGAAGCATTTCAAATGTTTAAGTGGTACAAGGCTAGAGTTGAAAAATAAATAGGGAGACAGTTGAAATGTATGAGATGTGACAGAGGAGGAGAGTTTACTCCTGATGAGTTTACACTCTTCTGCAATCAACATGGTATAAAGAGGCCGATATCAGCACCGAGAACAACACAACAGAATGGTATAGTTGAAAGAAGAAACATATCAATTCTGGATTGTGATAGAACAGTGATGATTGAGAATGGGATTTTTTCAAACTTTCTGGAGAGAAGCAATGAGCATTGATGCTTAAACACTTAACCAAGTCCAACAAAACACCTTATGAGATCTGGTATGGACACAAACTAAATTTTAGTTACTTTAAATTTTTTGGAAGTAGGTGTTATATTCTTAAAGATGCAAGAGATGGTAAATTCGACTCTAAAGGAGATGAAGGAATATTTTTAGGATATTTTACAAAGATAAAAGAATACAAATTCTTAAATAAGACTACTAACAAAATGATAGAAAATGCAAATGTGAGGATTGATGAATTCATTAAAAATAATGATGAATCTATAGTAAGAAGGAACTTGAGGATTATCAAAGATTTGTTTATGTAAAAAATGTGATTCCTGACACCTTACTGAAAGATCAAACTAATGAAGAAGAAGAGTAGAGAGAGCTTCCACCTAATTATGGGCATGAAGGAATACCAGTGGCTACCGAGCCTATTTTGGAAAAGTATGTAAAGAGACACCACTCACTGAGTAAAATCATTGGAGATAAGACTACTAGTGTTAAAACAAGAAGCAAGGTAAGAAAAAACACATGTTTAATAGCTGAATTTGAACCTAGAAAAGTAAAAGATGATATAGAAAGTGAAGATTGGATGAAAGCAGTGAAGGAAGAGATAGATCAAATTCAAGATAATAATACATGGACTTTGTTAGCGAGACCAAAAGATAAGAATGTAATAGGTACTAAGTGTATTTTTAGAAATAAGCTGAATGAGGATGGTAATATAATCAGAAATAAAGAAAGATTAGTTTGCAAGGGGTATGCACAAGAAGAAGGAATTGACTATGGTGAAAATTTTGCACCTATTTTCTAGATTAGAAGGAGTAAGGATTATAATAGCATATGCGGCTAATAACAGATTCAAAATTTATCAAATGGATGTTAAGTATGCATTTCTCAATGGTATTCTAGAAGAGGAAGTGTATATTGACCAAGATGAAGGATTTTATCAGAATACTAACAGAGACATGGTATGCAAACTGCATAAATCACTTTATGGCTTGAAACAAGTACCCCAAGCATGGTATGAAAGATTGCATTCATGTCTAATCAAAACAGGATTTCAAAGAACTAGTGACAACAACAATGTGTATCTGAAATGTGATTGTAGTAACAAAGTTTTTATTGTTGAGATATTTGTCGATGACATTATCTTTGGAGGGAATGACACATTGTGCAGATCTTTTGTTGAGGAGATGAGAAGGGAGTTTGAAATGTATATGATTGGAGAGATTAAGTTCTTTCTTGGACTTCCAATTCAATAGGTAGAGGATGGGATATATATTACACAAGAAAAATATATTAAGGAGCTCCTAAAAACCTTTGGTATGGATGCCTCAAAACTAGTTAGAACAACGATGGTCACTAGATGCAAGTTATCTAAAGAGGATGGGTCACAAGAAGTCAATGAGACACTCTGTCGATCCATGATTGGTAAGTTGCAATATGTAGGGCATAGCACACCTGATATTGCTCATGAAGTAGGAATTATTGCAAGTTTTTCTTCCAATCCGAAGGAAACACATATGTTCGTAGTTAAAAGAATCTTTAAATATCTGAAAGGAACTAAAGATTTTGGCCTACTATACAAGAAAGGAGGAAACTTTAAGTTGAAAGTATACACTGATGTTGATTGGGCTGGAAATATTGATGACAAAAAGAGTACAAGTGGAGGAGCTTTATTTTAAGGAGAAAGGCTAGTTACATGGCTAAGCAAGAAACAAAGTTGTATATGACAATCTACTGTCGAGGCTGAGTATGTTGTTGCAGCTATGAATTGTGCAAATATTGTGTGGATCAAATAAATACTAGAAGATATGCAAGAAGAGATCACTGATCTAGTCACTATCTATAGTGACAATACAAGTTCTATAAATATATCAAAGAATCTGATAATGCACTCAAAGACCAAGCACATATCTATCAAGTATCACTACTTGAGAGAGAAAGTACAAGACAATCTTGTAATGTTGGAGTATGTGAACTCAAAGGAATAGCTTCCTGACATATTCACCAAGCCACTAATGAAGGATTATTTTGAGTATCTAAGAGGTAAATTAGGGGTCCTTCCCCTATCCAACATTGATTAATGAAAGAGGCATGTTGCATTGATTCTAGAACACATTAGAATATCTAAATTTTGGGTTGATGCTGAGTAATCACGCTTTAAGTGGTGTGTAAAGTTGTGAAAGGAACTATGTATGAAAAGACAAATCAGTACATGCAAGGTATGCCTCATTACCTGAAGAACATTTTGGGAGTATGACCTTTTGGAATTTATGCCAAAGAGGGAGAAGTATGAAATTGATGAAGATACAAGTGAAGATACAACTTAAAGTAGAAGTAAGCAACAAGAGGGAGAAGTATGCAATTGAATATACAAGTGGAAAGACTACATATAAGAGGGATAATGTTACATAAGGCAAAGAGGAATAAAAATCCAAGAGGGAGAAGGGATAAAAGGGGATTGTCAACCATCATCAATTATTTGTGTTTCCCTCAATTCTAAAGAGGGACAATGTTAACCAACTGATGGTTATGGTGATGTAGACCAAGTTTCAGAAGATTACAAGCAAGTAGAATGATTAGATCATTTTTTAGTTTGTCATTGATGTCAAGCAATTGATTCCTGGTTTATATTAAGTTTCCATATCAATTAGAGAGGAACTTAATTGGGAAGATAAGAAAGATCAGACAATGATAAGGAACTATTGATATAATTGTTTTCTACTTAACATTTGATGTTTTTAAGTATGTAAAGAAAATAGATTAAGCAGTGAAGTGTTAGTCAGTCAAGCAAAGAAAAGTTAGTCATAGAGTGAATTTGACAATCGAGGAAGGTCAATTACAAGCAAGGATGGTAACCAAATGAAGTCAGACACTGAGTCAAGATATTCACCAAAATCACCGAGAGAAGATTAGAGCATGAATTGAGATTAGATTCAAGCAGCAGAATGGATTTAATGTGAAGGAACAAAGATCAAGAAGATGCTAAGGAAAAAGGAAATTTTTTTTTCAAGATCTAAAATCATGAAAATTCAAGTTCAAAATCAATGATAAAGATTAAGTGAAAAACTAAAGTTGTGAGCTCCAAGAAAAAGAGCAAGTCAGGAGGCAAGGTTTACTGCCTAACCTAGTTGCAAATATATTATATAATTTTATTGGATATGATCAGATGGATGAGTGTATTTGAAGGAAAACCTAATTAATAGGATTAAGAGGGAAAAAAATGGCCTATATAATGATGAGTCTGTATGTTTATACAGAGAGGCTAACAAAGAAAATAGTAGAAGAGCTACTGGGAAGCATAGTAAAAGAGTTGGATAACTAGTCCAGAGGAGAGACTGATGAATTGTGGGTGCTAGTAAGTTTCAAAGAGAAAAAAATGGATCTAATCAAGAAAATTCTAGTTGTAGAATCATAGGTCATATTAGTACACTCTTTCTTACTAATTTTGTAACAGAAAATATCTTAACTGGGTGGACCTAACAAGTCCTTTTGTAAATCCTTGAGAAAGGTAACATTCTAGGATGAATGTTAGAGTCCTCTAACTAGGCCACTCCTAATAGGGTGAAGATATTAAGAGGTATAAGGTAAATCCTCTAACAATGTCACATCTAATAAATGTGCATTGTGATCTTTAATCAGATTGGCTCTTAACCAGGCAATACTTCAAAAGAGTATTTTATTTTTGTGTGTGACAATTCCCATAGAGGTTTTTCCCAAATTAGGTTTCCTCATTAAATATATTGTTTCATGTGATGCTTGATAATTGTGAATATTATTTTATTATGCTATATGCTTTTATCAAGTTTGTGAAGTGTTTTCAAGTTTCAGATACTGTTTATATTTGAATCACCGAGTTCAACTAGAGGTTTAGATTTAAAGTATTAAGGTTCATCATTTTCTTATTCACCACCCCTCTTAGTAAAAAATCTTTAGTAGAGTATACCAACAGTCATAAGATGTCTTAAGGGGTCCTAGGATACATTAATGTAACTTAGGACCGCGTACAACCCCTCAACATAAATTATTGTATAGAAGGAATTGTAAGGGGTCATAAAGGGTCCTAAAATAGATCAGTTTATTATATGACCCCTTAGGATCTCTTATGACCCTGTAGGACCCCTTATTTCCCATTATGACCCCTTACCATACATTAATGTATCCTAGGGACTCACAGGATACATTAATTTATAATGGGGGTTGTAAGGGGTCATAAGTGGTCCTAAGGGGCACTAAGATATATTCATATATCCTAAGACCCTTTGGGACCATTAAGACCCCTTGGGACCCCTCAAATTAAATTAGTATATCCTAGGACCCCTCAAGATGCCCATTACCCATTAATGTATCCTATGAGTCAGGTAGGATACATTAGTGTATAGTAAGGGGTCATAAGGGGTTGTAAGGGGCCCTAGGATACATTAAGGGTGCTAAGGGATCTTAAGAAGTTCTAATAGGTCCTTAGATGTATTAAGTGGTCCTAGGATACATAATGGGTGTTAAGGGGTCTCTCTCTCTCTCTCTCTCTCTCTCTGTTAGTGATTTTTCTTGCAATAACCTTAAAACAGTATGAATGCTTTCTCTTGTATATTTTAAACTTAACTTTCTGCAAGAGAATCCTAATTTATGAGGATTGTATAATATCATCCTTCTTTTTGAGCTCCATAGATGCAGGCAAGTATTACCTTTGAATGATTACTGAATTGAAATACTAGTTATAGTGGATTACGTCTTTTTACTAGTTTACTGAATACCTTTTACTGTATCAATAAATAGAAAACTATGCAAATGACTATGATTAATCTGATACAAAGCTCAATAAGACAAATCATTATGTTAACAATAGCAAATAGTAAAATGATAAGGATTCTCATCCTTCTTCCTTTTATATTTCTCTAAACTTAGGAGGGTTAACCTATTGATTCTCTCTTTAAGGAATCAACAAACTGAATTGTATACTCTGTAATACAATTACTTGTAAATAAATGCTTTTTAAGAATGAAGTGTAATTTATTGATTAATTTTAAATATTGGATGATGAAAAACTACTTGCCAAACCATAAACCAGTGCCTAATCCTATGGGCAATAGAGTCAATCTCAAATGCAAATCCATAATTAGCTGACTAATGAGAATACATACAACCTAGATAGAATGCTTCACAGACTATCAATTCACTCCTAAGACTTTGTTATCAGATCTTAGTACCAATATTCATCTCTCTAAGATCACTTGAAAGAATTACTCCTTCCTTGAAGAACCTCACAAATGACTGCACAATCACCTTGTAATTGATATATTTAAATGCATTGCAAATTAAACATATAAAAGATTGAACAGAAATAAAAAGAGACAACACAAGATATAGAATAGAAATTGAAATGTATTTAATTAATGTCTAACTACTTAAAATACATTCAATAGACCAAAATATACAAAGGCTTAGAAAAAACTTAGTAGTCTGCCTTGTAATTATATTCCATCATCCTTAAAAAGTTACAACATGATCTATATATATGTCTAAAACCATCTTGGAATCCTTAAGAAGTAAGGATGCAACAAGCTTTAGATGATTTAAAACCTAACCCTAAAAACATTGAAAAGGATAAAAGACAAGAAGAGACCAAGCAGTGGATGAACAAAAATGAAGAATGAAATCTGATTTGATCTTGTCTCCTTGTGATTACTGGCACATTTGTCTCTATGTGTTCAGGATAACCTCCAATATTTTTAGCAAGACCTAGCGATGGCCATTACAGACTAACTTACACTATTCTTAAAGATGACTAACCTCTTTGTGCTCAAAGAGCAGGTGCTAGGTGTCCTTTTACTCTTCATCAATAATGTCAAGGTCAATAGTGAAAAGCTTCTTCTTCTTGGGCTTTGTAAGAACATCAAATGTTGTGACATCAACCTTTGCAGACCAATTAAATCTCTAAATGTTTTCAAGTTGTGTTTTGTGCCATTTCCCACCTAGCATCTGTAATGCTCTTGACATATATTACAAATTTGTTGAAATTTGTTTCTTCCCTAAAGGCCTCATTTAAGATCTTATTATATCTCTCCATATCCAATTCGCCATTGTCAGAAATATATACCTCTTTATTAGGTAATAAAGTATCAAATTGTTTGCTCCATACTCCTAATGGCTTGATTTGATTATCTTCTAACCTGATTGATGGCACAAATTTATTATAGTCAGGCCCAAACATTTTAATTCTGGCCTCAATTTGATTTTCCTTTCCTTTGAAAATGGACAAGGTCACCCCAATTTGTTCTATCTCTTCTCCAACTTGGGTTACAATCTCTGACAAATCAGATCTTAATGGTTGCAATAATGCTAACCTCTCAAATAACCGAGTTCTAACTGACCTTGTTGCATAGTAGGGGTTCAAAATTGATACAAAATTATTCACTTGAACTTGTAGGCTAGGAAATTTTCCATAAGAAGCATATACTATATCAACTTTATCTTTTAAAATATCTATCCTATGCTGAAAAATTTGACTTAAGGCTCCCAAAATAGCTTCATTATGCTCCTTACTTGCCTATTTTGTTTCTATTGCAACATACCCTGTATCTTCAGTCTGGATCTCAAATTTTTTTCCTTCTTTAGGTATAGTATGAGAAACCTCATGCATCTCTTGTAATTTATGAGTTAGGCCTGCAATTATATTTTCCATTGCACTAATCTTCATAAGACCTATTTCTATATCCTTGGCAATAAGGCTTGTTTCATCAAATAATTTTAGATATCTATTAGACATCTGTACTGCCTTTTCCTCATTCAAGTGAGAAAAATGGGTCAATATCTGAGAAATTTCAAGGTATCCTATATTGTGTATAGACCATATTATTTTTTCTCCCTCCATCTTCTCTTGAACATCAATCAGTGATGGCTTTTGATTCTTAGGAGCAAGAGACCACATTGCTAGAGCTTGAGATTTAGAATCATAGCCACACCCTTTTATCATCTCTCCTATTTGTGTCTCTGTAGAAATATTGACATTAGACTTCCTTCTAATTTAATATATTATAAAGGTTGAAGCAAAGTCCCATCCTTCTACTAAGAGCATACCACTAGACTTTACAATTTATCTGGCTTCATCATGAGTCATATTCTTAGACTCGGGGTCATATGCTTGTAGGGATTGTAATATTTCACTTGTAATAGCCTCTCCTCCTTGTGATTTTAATTGGGCTCCAACTTGTCTTTCTTAGCCAATATAACGAAGTCCTTAAACTCCTTAGTCTCGATGAACTCATCATCTTTCAGGAACTCCTCTTGTTGTAGTTCCCTTTCATGTTGACACAAAATGAGGGGTATCTCAGCATTTTCATCATTATCCTCCCTCTTTTTCTTTCCCTATCTTATAAATTTTTGTAGTTGATGATCATAAGCACTAGTCCCTGTGAATAGGGCACCAATTTTATCATTCTTCTTCTTATGTGTTTTTTCAATAGAAGGCTCCCCTGCTTCCACCCTTTGTTTCTTTTGTGGGGGCTCTACATCCACCTCAGCCTTATGTACTTCTATCAAATCAATAATATTTTACTCATTATGACATGGCTTATCTTGGGGTGGTTGTATATGGATGTATTAGTTACTGTTATATTCTGATGATGATTGCTTATTGGGACCTCTGTCCTTATCTTCAATCTGCTCCTCAATCTGATTACTGAGAATGCCATGGGATTCAGTCATCTTCTCTAATTTCTACAAATAGGGCATGCCTAGGAATATCCACCGAATGGGATCCCTTTCCTTTTTGATTGTTTCTCCAAATCCATCAAATCATGATACTTTGTCAATCTTCCTACAATTACATCCTCTTTAAGGACGTTTCTGATCAAATCTTCTTCCTCACGAGGATGATGCCTTTTGGTGATGGGAATGGTAGGTGTTAAAATTTTCTTGGCACTTTCTATAAATCCCTTTGTGTCAATATATCTATACAGGGAAATAGTCATCCTGTAGTGCCTCAACCATCCATTGACAGGGTCATAGGCTCTCTTTCCTATTGTAAAATTTGAGGCAATGATCTGCCTTGGAGTGAAAGTCCCTTTCCTGTGTGAGGCCAAGTGCTCTCTAACTATTAACATAAGTTTCCATAAAAACTCCATTATTGCATTTTTGGGTGGTACTCTATAAGGTAAGATATGTGGTGGTTATGAACAACCATATACTTTGATTAATGTGAAATTTTGGTGACAACAAAAGTCACCCCAATTATGATCTCCATTCCACTTGTCTACAAACTGGAAAGGTCTCAATAATTGCAACACCTTCACTGCAAGTCTACTCATATCCACCACTAGATTGCTCAACAATAGGTATGCTACCCAATTATCAAATGCACAAAACTCATTTTCCCTAGAAGTGTAATTCCATACCCTTAACCATAGTTTTACAAGGTTTTTCTGTCCATGATAGAATCTTCTAAGTTGTGAATTTGACTGGTCCATGATATTGAAGTTGTAGAATATAATGAGATGCATGAGAAATGAATAATGCAAGAAGTTAGGGCTTCCTACCTTTCCCTGAATGTCAAAAAATCCTTGGTGCATCTTGTCGATTGCATACTAGATGTAATAATAATTAGTACTTATTTAAGGACTCTGCAATTCTAGAATTATCATCAACATGTCTAATGATACTCTTTCCCTTCCACTGTCTACACCTAAAACTCTGCATAAGGCATATGATAAATATTTCATATAAAAGGCTAGGTCTTTATAAAAAAATGGTGAAGGATCACTAGGAATAGGTGAAATTTGATTCCTAGTTCATTTAGGTGTATGGGCCTGAATCATCCTTGCTACAATGCCAACCTCTTTGGTATATTTAGCAGCTAGGGATTTCAAATTTATCTCAATGGAACAAGGGTTATAAATATCAAAATCTTTCATGAATGAAGCTCGGTCTAAGGTCACCAAAATAGTTCCATCATCCTTGTTGATGGCCTTTGATACAGTATCATACCTACTGGCCAACTCTAAGATCAAGTCCACATCCACAAATACATCAGGGACAACTAACTTAGCTAATCTACTGGTCTAGGGGTTTGATATGGGCATAGGGCGATCACTGTTTTTATGGAAATAACTGAATAAATGATAAACAAAATAGTCTGGTGTTTTATCATCTCTAATATATGCATAATTATCTCCTAAGTATTCATCATTTACCTTTTTTCCCTGATTAGAGCCTGGGAACAGTTGAATGAATTCTTCTAAATATTTCCTCTTTCCTTTGAGGTCATCATCATCCCCGCTTATCCTGCTAGTAGAAGCGACACTTACTGCTCTGCTCATGTTGTCTAGTGTAAATTGTCACTGATTAGCTTTCCTTTTTTACTGATATTGTAACAAACCTTCTCAAAACCCTCACTTCTCACTATGAATCATTTTAACAACTCAAACCTTCAACACTCATAATCACTTACTGGATTCTGAATTGAAAACTTCTCTATTCACTCTAAATACCTTGATAACTCCATTCTTACTAAAAATGCTAATTACTCATGCAAATTCTGAGCTCTGGATTCTTGGAAACTGGTAAGATAGAATGAATAACGGTAATGCCTATTAGTGTACCATTCTCTTTCATAAATTTGCAATTCAGTCTTTTCTGTCTTTACTTCTGCGTGCTGTGAAATCAATTCTTGCTCCTAGCCCTGGCATTTCAAACTAAGAGGTGATCAATTTCAAATTATTACTTTTCATATAAAAACCTTATTATATTTGAAAATATATAAAGATTTTATTCTATTGGATCTTTCAAAATAGCTCAGCAATATTTTAAAACACGTTTTTATAACTTCTTCATTCTTATTGGCTATCAACTATGTAATATGCCACAGAGAAAACCTCATGTATTACCTTGATCTCACCCCAGTTTCCTTTAGAAACTGCACAACTATGTGATCTCATTATCATGAATAGTTATCCTCAACTCTATTTATCTATTGAGACTTAACAAAAATCGCACTATCATCTTTCAGATCAACAACTACCTCTTAATCGCTGAGTGAAATCACTTAAATGTCATTCTCTTCAAGACTCCATGACTTAAGGCTTTAATAACTTATCCTGAACATTGGGTTTCCTTTTAGAGACTAAGCAACTGAGTAATCTCCTTGTCGCTTTAAGATTTCATTTACCCTGAGTTTCTATCGAGATTACATGACTATCACATGATCATCTTTTAATCGGACGGCCCACGTGTAATCTCATTTACTTTCTGTACTTTTATTTTCTCATCTGAGACTTTGCGACTATCTCAAGTTTTTTGAAAGATTTATCCACGTGCCCCAATCTGAATTAATCATCACTGCATCTCTAGAAATTCTTTGACTTTTTGACTCTCTAAAGCAACTACATGCAATCCATAAGATCTTCTCTTTTCTATGACTCAGATCTTCTCACTACAAACTAAATTATACTTAACTAAAATCTTCTTCAACCATAGTTCTTATCGTGACATTGTGACCCATTGAATCTCACTATCACTTTAAGATTTCACTAACTCATGGTTTTTTTCATGATTTAACGCCAGCCACTAGATCCTTTTTAAATTGGATGATAGTCAGGATATCTCTTTATCTTTTATCTACCTGAAAATTTTCATCATGACTTCACACTGGCCACAGGATCTATCTTTCATCTGATGACAATCATGATATCTCTTTAGCTTTAACTTAACCATGGATTTTAAAACTGATCACGCGACTAAAGGATTTTATCCACCTTCTTGACCTTGGTTTCTTTGCAAGATACTGTGATTGAGTAAACTCAAAGTCATTGATACATTCCTTAACTTAAGAGTTTTAATGGAGACTTCACGACCACCGTAGGATTACACTTTATATTGATAGCTATCACTAAATCTTAGATCTTTTGACTTAACTCCTACTTTTCTTTGTGATTACACAACTACATAAAACTTCAAAGTGATCTTAAACCCAACTTGCAACTCTGATCACCTTTCAAGACAACGCGACTGAGCAGAATCAAAGTCGCCAAAGAAATTCTTTAACTCTGGTTTTTCAAAGAGATTATCTGCCAACCACAGGATCAAGATCTGCATCTATGGCTAGCGTGAAATCTCATAAGGACTGAAAGCATATTCATTTTTTATAGAGACAACCTAACTTAAAGTAAATCACCAAGTCTCAAAAAGAAAAGGAATATTCTCAAATTACAACGAGACTACACGACTTAAGTGAATAATATGAAATAAAACACATGACTTAAGTGGTCGGGTTTCTTTAAAAAAGTAACAACAAAATAAAAAAGATTTCAATGAATTAGGGTTTTTCATGGATATGGATGAAAATTTGACCTAAGGCTCAGGGGTTTGCACTCTTTCTTGATTTTTGGCTTGAAGATCATTATTTGCAAAGGGATTTCGATAACTTTAGACAAGATTTTCAACTTTTAGGTATGGAAATGACTGAGAACTTCAAATTTTTTTTGGAAAACCTTAAAAATGGAAATACAACCAATAGGGGCTCTATCTGACAATGCTTAAATGCAAGTTTAATTTAAGAACCACAGATGTCTGGTTGCAGACCACACAAAAAACACTCACTCACCTACTGTAGAAAGGAAACACACAACAAAAAGAAACACACCTATACATATACATATAATACAAAAATTTATTGTGCATGAAACTTCAATTCTCAACTGAAGAAAGGTTTTAAAAATTGCCCATGCACTGGCAATTCAAATTCTTGTTCATCCATATTCTTTAAAAGATAGGAATCTTTTCCAAATCTTTGTAAATAATAAAGGGACCAAGCCATAAAGATTCAAAATTATTGTGCTTCCCTTTATCCTTAGCTCTCACATTCCACTAGAGTACTAAATCACCAGGCATGAATTTTCTGCTACCTGCGCTCTTATAAAAAAGATACTTTATTTTTTGTTGCAATTTTATGTTCTTCTTCTGACCTTCTCTTCTGATTTCATCAAGCTCTGCTAATTGCATTATCCTATCTTGCATTGGGTCAAACATTTCTAACTCTTCTTCTTGAATAAAATTGTATACTGGTAATAAATTGTTCATAGGCATTCTAGACTATAAACCATATATAAGTTCAAAAGGTGATTTACCTGTTGCTTTCTTTACTATTATTCTATCGACCCATAGGGCAAGTTTTAATTTAGTGTGCCAATCTCTTTTATTCTTTTCTAGGGTCTTCTTCAAAATATTCAAAATTCTTTTATTTCTAGATTCTGCTTGGCCATTTTCCTGAGGATGATATGGGGATGAATAATACATCATGATCCCATATTCATTGCAAAATTTCTTGATTCATCTTATCTAAAGCACATAGCATTATCCATCGCTAACTTGGCAAGGACACCAAATCTGGTCAAAATGTTTTCTAGTAAAAAATCAATGACCACTTTTATAGTTGCTTTATTGGTGGGAATTTCTTCTATCCACTTTGTAAAATAATAAATGGCAACAAGTATCCAACTGTGTCCTCCACTGGATTTCTCTGAAAACTCTCCAATAAAATCAATACCCCACATTGCAAACGGTGCTTTAGCACTCACAAGGTTCAATAACAGGGCACTTGAGAACTTCAACTTATTTTAAAATCTTTGGCAAGCCTCACATTTTATGACAAATGCATGGGTATCCTTGAATAGACTAGGCCAATAATATCCAGCCCTCAAGATTTTATGGGCAGTGGTTTTAGTAGAAAAATTTCCTCCCCATACTCCAGCATGCATTTCAACTAATAATTTCTTAGCTTGGCTCTGATCTAGACATAATTATAGCACACCATTTCTATCTTTCCAATACAAATCTCCTTGAACTAGGATGTACTTCTGAGCTTGTAATCTAAGATTCCTCTTTTGATTATCTATCATGACTTCAAGACACATGGCATTCTTAAGATAATACATGATGTCAACATAGAAGGGATGTCTCTCAATACTTGTTACTGTTGAATCATGTGTCACTATGTTATTTAATTGTACCAAGTCTAGGTTTTCTCCTGTCATAAGTTCTTCTAGACCTTTTCCTCTCACCAATTTAGTAATATGGATTTCTAAATTAAACTCTTGAATTCTATTAATCCATTTACATATCTTACCAGTCACTTCTGATTGATTAAGGATGTCCTTTACTACTGAATGAGGTACATATGCAAGTACTTTGGCACAAACTAGATAGGGTTTGAATGATTTTACAACTTTCAACAAAGCATATGCATGCTTCTCCATCATTTCATAGTTTAGTTCTGCAGCTTGAAGAGATTTGCTAAAGAATGTAATAGGATGCTCAAATCCCTCCTCATCCTTTTGAAGTAGAACAACAACAATAGTATGAAAGGATGCAAATGATAATAAAGACAAAGGCTTACTATAATCAGGAGATTTTAAAATAGGTGCCTCCTGAACTGCTTTCTTAATTCTTTCAAAATCTAGTTGAGCTTCTTCATTCCACTAAAATTTTGCATCTTTCTTCAATAACTTGATAATTGGTTTGACAATTTCAGCAAAATCTACAATAAATCTTCTGACAAAATTTATCTTTCCCAAGAAAGATTGCACCCCTTTGATATTATTTGGAGCAGTGAACTTTTGAATAGCTTATATCCTTTCAGGGTCAATCCTTACTCCATCTTTGGACACTATATATCCCAATAAATTTCCCTCTGTGACTACAAATTGACACTTTCTAGGATTCAGTGAGATACCATATTCTAAAGCCTTATTGAAATTTTTTTTATAGATGCTCATGATGATCTCCTACTTTCTTAGAAAATGCAGTAAAATCATCTTGGTAGATTACCATGAATAAATCAATAAACTATTTGAATGCAACATCCATGGCTCTCTAAAAAGTTACTCCTGCATTTATTAGTCCAAATGGCATTCTAACATATACATAAGTTCCCCAAGGAGTAGTAAATGCAGTCTTAAACTATTCTGATTCTTTTACTAGTACTTGGTTGTAGCCTAAAAATCCATCCATCATTGATAATAGCTCACAACCAGTAACCTTATGTAACATTGCCTCCATATTTGGTAGAGAATCATTGTCTTTCAAGGATGCAATGTTTAGATTTCTGGAATCAACACATAAACTTATGTCACCATTCTTTTTTCTCACTGGTACTAGATTTGAAACCCAGGTTGAATTTCTGATAGGCTGGATAATTCCTGTATCCTTTAGTTTCATCGACTCCTATTGCATCTTAGGAGCCAACACTGGATTAATGGGTCTATATTTTTGTCTAAATGGTTTCACATCTGATTTTAATGGGATTTCATGCTGGAAAAGGTCTTCCCTATAAGCTTTTAAATCTTCATAAGACCATGCAAATACATGCTTATGTTTTCTTGATAATTTTATCAAATTGGTTCTGACATGGGAATCCAATCCTTTTCCAATATAAACTATCTGAGGAGTGGTCTCTGATCCTAAATTTATCTCCTCTAAATCCTCAATTTTGGCATTGCTTATTCTTGATGCATGTTCACTCTGATCACTAAACAATGCCTCTAGTTCGACTAGTCTCCTAGGAATTTGATTAGAACTTAGTTGGACAACCTCATCCCCCAAAACACAATCCTTACCATCAATGACCTCAAGTAAAGAATTGCAATCTATGTGATGGTATTCATAATGGTCTAGGCATTGAAGAAATCTAAGGATGTCTTGGTCATCTTCAAATAATTTCCAGTTGTAAATATTGTCAGGGACAACTGGTCTTGTCTTAATCTCAACTATTGATACCCCATTTAAGGTCAAATCATTAGTTTTCAAAGCAACATTAGCTAAGAAATCTTCCATAACGTTTTTAGACCTTTCTATCCAATTTATATTAAAGGCATCAAAAAATTCAATTTGGTCCCAAATATCATGTTTATACATCTTCAGTCTATCATTTGTCATAGTATATTTTGACGTGACTTGGGCTACTACTAACTCTGAGTCACCATACACATTTAGACATTTTATTCCATGTTTAGTAGCAATGTCTAGCCCTAAAAACAAAGCTTCATATTCTGTTGTATTGTTTGTACACTGGAAATATAACAGGAGAGAATATTTAAATGTTGTAACTGATGGAGAGATAAGTAAAACTCTAGTTCCTAATCCTTTCTTAGAACAAGCTCCATCAAAATATGTTTTCCATAAACCATCATTTTGTGTAGTTAATTCCTTCAATATAGGATCAACAGTCTTATATTGATGAGCACTCCTTTTTGTTCTAAAATTCTCCATATCAATATCAACAGAATAGTTAATATTAGTATCTTCATGCAACTCAATCATATGAGGTTTCCTACCTTCTCTGGACACTTTCACATTATTCCCAGTACACTAGTAAATTTTAGCCCTATTTTCGATGATGATTTGTCACAATTTAGACACCAATTGGTCTATAAAATGATGACTACTGTCGTCGGTCTTTTTTCATTGATTTTACGTCACACTAAACCATCGTTGGTATTTCAACACAAATAGGGTAGATTTATCGATGGAAAATGCGTTGAGATGTTTGGTCCAACCTAGACCCTACTTTTCACCAAGGTGACCAACATCAGTCTAAATGTCGATGAACTCTGCTCGATGAAGGTGTTGAGAGTATAGCATCGGCGTCAAAAAGCTAAGTGTCGTGCGTCTAAATTACGATGCACAATGGTTGATCATGTCGTCGATTGTATAGCATTTTCATTGATATTCTTACTATCATGTGTCAAAAGTGTGATGAATAGTGGTTGATCATGTCATCGATTGTATAGCATCGGCATCGATATGCTTAGTGTCGTGTGTCGGAAGTGCAATGAACAATGGTTGATCATGTCATCGATTGTATAGCATCAGCATTGATATGCTTAGTGTCGTTTGTTGAAAGTGTGACAAACAATGGTTGATCATGTCGTTGATTGTATAGCATCGGCGTTGATATGCTAAGTGCCTTGTGTCAAAATTTCGATAGCTTGTGCCATTTTTTTTAAAAATTTTTTATATATTATCGTATAATATATATATATATATATATATATATAATATGTATGAGAATCTTGCTATTGGGATTATTATTCACCTTTTGCATTTATAACCACACAACATTAATATTGCTAGAGGAGAAATGGCCAGGTTCATTTAGGTGTAATGGGCATCTTATCCCAATGTAGTGATTCTTGTTTAATGTGTATGTGACATG
>MU225116.1:1075360-1088361 GCA_018584345.1 Thuja plicata | reverse complement strand
GGGTTGTTGAAATTACTGACACAAATGATAGTTAAGAAATTATTGCTTCACATGGACTCCCTAAGTCCAATCTTCCACCTTAGTTGAAGAAGAAGGTTTCTCTTGGTTGATCTAAACTTATTTCTAAGCTAAAATTTCTAGTGGATGAAGCACTAATATCCACTCGCTCTCCTAGTTCCAACTTTTTTGCAATATGTGTACATCAACCCATTCTAGTAGATAGTGTCGCCCACCCACAAGCTCCCCAAGGTTTGTTTTCCTAGAAGGATATGGGCCATGCTTGGTTGGTTTCTTCTCTCCTTCTAATTCAAGATGTTGATGATCAAAACATTTCTTGATCCATTATGCAGACCTCGATGAACTATAAAGCTCTTTCTTATCCCTCTAAGAGTAGAGGGAAAAATGGCACACCATCTAAGAGTAAGATGAAGAAAAGTGATATTAAATCTAGTATCCACACTACACTAGATAAAATTAGCCCATGGAAAGAAAGGCACTCCCCATAGAGGATATGCGGATTATCACATGGAACATCATATGTACTTATTGATTTACATTAGCATGTTCTCATTTATACTCTTAAAAATTTAATACACTTTCTTACCCCATGTTCTTATGTCCTTATGACATTGCTTAAGTACATTTTCTGCTTAAATTTGGGAAAAAGATAAATTAGAATCTTTGAGAGTTAAAGCAAGTAAAGTTTTAAACTCAGACATTTGATCAGTTTTTCTGAAAGATGAATTAGAGAATCAGTCAAGTAAGTTGTATAGAAAGGCCAAGAAAATGGGTGGTTGATACAGGACATTTGGACAATCTATGAGTAAGGTCAGTGGATATATCCTATCAATAATTTAATGTATGGTTATTTGGAGACACATCTCCCAATTTTTGAGATGTGCTTCAAAGATGGGGATGTCTATGGAAACTTTCTGATGTATAAGGTTCTTTTGGCTGTTGTTTCTTATCATTCTCTATGGGTTTGAAATGTAAGCTACCAGGACCACATACTCAAATTGGAAATTTGGAACTAAAATAAATTGAGGAATCTATTGACCCCATATATGGAAAGAGGAGAGCTATATTTCATGTATAATTTCCATGCTCAATAGGGAGGATGGGTTAACAGTTAATCTACATACTTAAGGGTGATGCAAGAGATTCATTATTGTGACAGAGAATGGCTGAACTTTTAAAGCAGAGAAGAATTGTACTGGGCTAGATTTTTTATATAAGGTTTCTTTTTTATCTAAAAGGGCTTCAATTTTAAATCACATATGCCCTGCTTCTATTGTAAATGTTAACAATTTCTTTTTCTTATGCTATTAATGCTCTTAATATTGCATCTATATTAATTTTTTTTAACTTTTTAAGCACCTACAATAGAATTTTGAATAAGGGCTTTCCTACATGTGAAATTACCCATTCTCTTAATTTGTAGGATTGATATGACAAAGAAAAAGCATAAGTGTTGCATAATTTTAGATCATCTTAATAGTCAAAATCAGTTCAGAAGATACTTCTGTAAGTCATATATATGTAGCAATGCATTTTTCCTCATCAAAATGTAGGAACTTTATGAAATCAGACAATTTTGCATTGGATAAACTTCTAGGAAACAAGTGTTATATCTGGGGAAATTATTTGTAGCATCTTTCTTTTGGGGCTTTTTCCAATGGTTCTTCAAAGCTGGTGATGGTTGTTGCTTTGAAAATTTTCCAACCCTAGGATTGCAAGCTTACGAAAATAAGTAAGTTCAATTGGAATAAAAATCC
Organism: Thuja plicata; assembly: GCA_018584345.1. NCBI lineage: Eukaryota > Viridiplantae > Streptophyta > Pinopsida > Cupressales > Cupressaceae > Thuja > Thuja plicata. The sequence goes on along the minus strand of MU225116.1, from coordinate 1,086,586 downwards.
CTTTTCAGTCTTTTTGTTAAGTGGATCAAGCTATTAACAGGCAGGGATTGCAGATTCTACTTCAAATTCAGCACATCATATATTGGGGATGGAATCATTTGCCCACACTTGGTAAATGTGTCATTACTGGTGGGATCAATCATTTCTTATGGCATCATGTGGCCTCTCATAGAGAAGCACGAGGGATATTGGTAGCTTGCAAATCTCCTGCAGGATAGATCCTTGCATGGCATCACTGGCTATAGGGTATATGAGTACTAAAACTATTTTCTTCATCTATTAGAAATAGAAAATGGTGATCTCTTTGGATTGCATTGATTCTAAATTATAGTTTGCAAGTATAGAATGTAAGTTGTAACTCAATTCTGGGCTCAATCCTATTCATAGCACACATTCTCATTTTATTTGGTAACAACTAATTTTCTTTTTAAAACACATTGGACCAGGTCTTCATATCGATTTCTCTGATATTAGGGGATGGACTCTACAACTTTGTAAAGGTTATGTTCATTACCTTCAGCTCCATGTATAGTGAATGGAAGAAGAAGAAGAATGAGAGAAATCAACTCCAAGCATCCGATGCAGACATACCATACGATGAGTAGAGGTGCACTGAGATCTTCATCAAAGATGCTATTCCTTCGTGGATGGAAGTCTCTGGATATTTAGGGCTTTCTACCATATCCATGAGGATCATACCCATATTTTTCCCTCCTATAAAATGGTACTGTGTATTATTAGCCTACATCATTGCTCCTGTGTTGGAATTCTGCAATGCATATGGGTGTGGGTTGACTGATTGGAGCTTGGCCTCCAATTATGGCAAATTGGTAATATTCATCTTTGGATCCTGGGGGGGAAAGGGTAATGGCGGGTACTTTGCCATTGATATGTTCATGGGGACTGTTATTGTATTTATATGGAAAAGGAAAAATCATAAATTTGTCGATGTCTATGTTCACCTCTACCTCTAACCAGGAAAGGTCCTATAAACAAGTCAGTTAATGAAGAGGGATTCTATTGGCGTAATGAGCAAGCAAGAAGAAAAGGGGCATTCTGAGAATTGAAGTCGAGACCTCTATGAGATATGATAATAGTAATTTTACAAAGATTAGAAAAAATGGAGTGTGTGCCCCTTACCTATTATGTGAAATCACAGCACATGAACCCGCCTCCTACTGCCAAAATCACGTCGGCACACTAAATCGATTGTAGGCAATGAAAATTGTGTTTAACACTATTCTTTTTTTTTCTATATAATCCCGTGTTTGAAAATATTTTGACATTTATTCTTAAACTTAATAGATGTCGATATTTTGACATTTTTAGGAGCACAAACTAAAAAAAAAGAGTTTCACAAGCCAAATTGGCCTGCTGTCAAAAGTTTTGGTCTAAAATATAGGCCTAATGTACTAGTGGTAATATTGAAGGTGGCATAAGACAAATCACACTGAATACTGCCCCCCATCAAAGCACTCCATTTTCTGGACAATAACATACCATAATTTTGTGGGATATCAACCACCAGTACACTCGTAGTCAATAATATATCAGGACATATAGCTAATTTTTAGGGTAAGGCCTCAATGGTTCCAACAACAGGGATCTCTCTTGAGTCCATTTCTTGACATCTCCCATCAGGAGTATCTACTTGTAATCCCATGGATCTCATGATTTCTACAGGCATGATAGTATTAGATGCTCCTGAATATATCATGCAATTTTTGAGTATCTTACCATTAATTACCAATGTTAGAAAAAAGGGATCAACAACCACTGTAGAAGTATTTGTGTTTAGATAAATCTGAGGGATCTCAGAAATCATCCCCTCAGGCTCATTTCCCTTATGGTTGAATTTATTTTCAACATATTCTGGTTTTTGAGGTTTCACTGGTGATACATTGTTTAACACTGAAAAGACCTTTTCTTTGTGTTCTTTTAGCCTCATCATTTGTAGGAACGGGGCCTTGACAGTCATCTGAGATAAACATTGCCCCGTATCCACTGGAGTATATTTTACATCAGAGGGTTTAGGTTTTTCTAGAATAATTTTATTTTCCTCTATTTTAATGTTCAGAGTAGGCTCTTCCTTCTTTGATTTCTTATTTTCAACCTTGGGAGAGGAAGTACTTGCTTTTGGAACTTTAGTTTTCTCTACATGTACATCTTTTGGATCACTAGCTTTGTTTACAATTTTGACCTTAGGTTTTTTTACATTTTCCCCAGGCCCATCTCTTCTTGGTATATATCTGGCATCTGTCTTATTTTCTTTAATGAAGATGTATGCTGGCTAGCTACCCACATTACCCACAACTCTATTTCTCAAATGGTAGTTATTTCTTTCTTTTTTTACTAGATCAGCAGTGATTCTAGCATTTCTTCATTAGAGGGTTTTCTAATGGTGGTAGATCCTTGACTATTTTGTGCATAGCATCTTATATCATCAATCTCCTCTTCATCACTGTCAGATAGGAATTTTTGGTGATACACCTCTACTCTTCCTTGTGAGCCATACATGTCATGGTTCTTAACTTCTTCTTTAGAGTCTATATCAGAGCATGCATAGGCATTATTCATATCACATCTATTGTGATCACATAGCTCATCTTCTTCACCTTCTTTCTCTTTATTAGAAATGATGTCTAGGGATACAATACAAAAATTAGGGTTGTGTGGGGATTGACAAACCTCACACTAGTAAGTGTCACTGCACATATTCACAACATTTTTATGTAATGGGTCAGGGGTCCTATTTTCTAGTTTATCTTTTCTTGGTGGAGCAATAGGCTTTCCATCCTTGAACTAAGTACCATAAGGATGATTCTGCATCCTATTTTGTGGGTTATATTTATTGTTATAGGATGGTCTATTATTTTGTGGAGCCTTGTAATCTTTATATTCAAGTTCTTTGCTCCTACTAAAATGAACATCATCTCTTCTACCCATTTTTCTTGATACCCTTCTATTCATTTCTATGTTTACTGCTATTTTATATGCATCTGTGAGACTTCTAGGATTTTTATCTCATTTTTATCTCTAAGAGCATAACCCATTTTTGAATCAAAATCATTTAGGTATGTAGCCAAACATACCTTTTCACCCAGTTTGATTTTTTGAAAGATTTTTTGCATGGCCCTTTGAAATCTTGTGCTAAATTTAGTAACCTCTTCATTGAAATCCTTTTTTATGTTATTGAACTCATTTAGCAAAAACCCTTCATTGCTTTTGTCACCATACTGGTCTTTGAACAAATCTATTAGTTCTTCCATAGATGCAACAGAACCATTAGAAAATCCTATAAACCACTCCCTAGCATCCTCTTCTAGGGATTGAAAAAATAGCTTCATTAGGACATATTCATGATTAATATTTAAATCATCTATAATATCTATGAATTTTCTTAAATGTACTTCACAAGAAATGACATTGTTTCCTGAAAACTTAGGGATTTTTTCTCCAATATCATTAGGAACTTCATTAGGATAACCAGGAATGCCAATAAAAGTGAATTACTTGCACCTTTTTGGATGTAATGGCCTCCTTTGAAATTTTTCATCCTCCTGGAAAGAAGCAGTCTTGGCTTTTGAAGATGTAGTATATTCACCACCAGCATAAGAATATTTTGAAGATTGTAAAAAGTCATTCTTTTTCTTCATCTCCAAGGTAGTAGCTTCAACTTCTGTTTTTTCAAGCATCTTCACCATAGTTTATTTCTCCCTTTATTGATCTTTCAAGGTCAATGTCTAGCTTAGACATTTGTTCAGTCAAGATTTTATGAGTTTTTGGTTCCTCAACTTCATTTTCAGTAACTTTATTTTTTCCTCTATCCCTAAAGGTTTGAGGACCTAAACCTTTGTGCTTTTGGGGTCTCTTGGTCTCTGTGAGACCTCTCAACATTCTTTATAGCTTGATGTATCAAAGATCTTCTTCTAAACTTATCAAAATCTTTTTGCTCATTTTTTTTTTCTTTTTAACATCTTTTTCTCTTTTCTTTTGCTGAATAAGGGCTAATTTCCTTATGAGGATTCTTTCCTCCTCAACAAGCTCATCAGAAGGAACTTCAGAATCTGAGATAATAGTGTCAGTTCATTCTCTCTCACTATAAGTGGTGGTGACTACATATTTTTCTAATCCAAGGTCAGGGGCTTCTTCATACTTTGAGGTGTTCCCCTCATGAGTGGATTGATTTGTATCTTTTCCTCTAGTTTTGTTCTCTTCATTTCTTGGAGAAGAGTCATTAATATTTTCTTGGTTATTCTTTTCTCTCCAAGACATCTTAGTTCTCATAGTAGTTGGGATTCCAGTATCCAACTCAACTTCAGGATTATCTCTCATTCTTGACCTAGTATTCATATTGATAAAATGTGTATAAATGTTTCACTTTTGCACTGATTATAGAGATTTAATTTTAGAGTTGCCACCCAACACAAGTTTGGGAAGTATGAATACTATAAGAATGACCTAGATAGGAAAAAATCAACTGTGGTGTTTATAAATCAATCTTCAACTAGAGATTTTGGGTTTGACTTTTCATCCCTAGCAGAGTCACCAATTTGTTAGAGATTTTCTTGCAATAACCTTAAAATCGTATGAATGCTTTCTCTTGTATATTTTAAAATTAACTTTCTAAAAGATAATCCTAATTGATGAGGATTGAATAATATCTTCCTTTTTGAGCTCCACAGACTCAGGAAGGTATTGCCTTTGAATGATTACTGACTTGTAGTATTAGTTATAGTGGATTAGGTCTCTTTACTAGTTTACTGAATGCCTTTTACTGTATCAATAAATAGACAACTATACAAATGATTGTGATTAATCTGATACAAATCTTAATAAGCCAAATCATTATCTTAACAATAGAAAATAGTAAAATGATAAGGATTCTCATCCTTCTTTCTTTTATAGTTCTTTGAACTTAGGAGGGTTAACCTATTAATTCTCTCTTGAAGGAATTAGAAAACTAAATTGTATACTCTGTAATACAATTACTTGTAAATATATTCTTTTTTATGAATGAAGTGTAATTGATTGGTTAATCTTAAATATTCGATGATGAACAACTACTTGCCAAGCCATAAACCAGCGCCTAATCCTATGGGCAATAGAGTCAATCTCAAATGAAAATACACAATTAGGTGGCTAATGAAAATACATACAACCTAGATAGAATGCCTTACATACTATCCATTCACCCCTACAACTTTGTTATCAGATCTTAGTACCAATATTTGAGATCACCTGAAAGAATTAATCCTTCCTTGAAGGACCTCACAAATGACCGCATGATCACCTCGTAATTGATATATTTAAATGCCTTGCAAATTAAATATATAAAATATTGAACATAGATAAAAAGATACAACACAAGATATAGAATAGATATTTACAATGTATTTTATTAATGTCTAACTGCTTCAAAATACATTCAATAGACCAAAATATACAGAGGCTCAGACAAAACTTAGTATCCTGCCTTGTAATTATATTCCATCATCCTTAAAAAGTTACAACATGCTCTATATATATGTCTAAAACCATCTTGGAATACTTAAGAAGTAAGGATGCAAAAAAGGTTCAGATGGTTTAAAACTTAACCCTAAAAACATAGAAAAGGACAAAAGAAAACAAGAGACCAAGAGGTGGATAGACAAAAATGAAGAATGAAATCTGATTTGATCTTGTCTCCTTGTGATTACTGGCAGCTTTGTCTGTATGTGTTCAGGATAGCCTCCAATATTTTTAGCGAGACCTAGTGACCACCATTATAGGCTAACTTACACTAGTCTTCAAGATGACTAACCTCTCTGTGCTCAAAGAGGAGGTGCTAGGTGTCCTTTTACTCTTCATCAATAATTTCAAGGTCAATAGTGAAAGGATTCTTCTTCTTGGGCTTTGTAAGAACATCCCATGTTGTGAAATCATCCTCTGTAGGCCAATTAAAGCTCTAAATATTTTCAAGTTGTGTTTTCTGCCTTTCCCACCTAGCATCTGTAATGCTCTTGAAATCTATTACAAATTTTTTGAAATTTGTTTCCGCCTTAAAGGGCTCATATAAGATCTTATTATATCTCTCCATATCCAATTCACCATTGTCAGAAATATATACCTCTTTATTAGGTAATAAAGTATCAAACTATGTGCTCTATACTCCTAATGGCTTGATTTGATTATCCTCTAACTTGATTGATGGCACAAATTTATTGTAGTCAGGCCCAAACATTTTAATTCTGGCCTCAATTTGATTTGCCTTGCCTTTGAAAAAGGACAAGGTCACCCCAATCTGTTCTATCTTTTCTCCAACTTGGGTTGCAATCTCTAGAAAATTAGATCTTAATGGTTGCAATGATGCTAACCTCTCAAATAACTTAGTTCTAACTGACCATGTTGCATAGTAGGGGTTCAAAATTGATACAAAATTATTCACTTTAACTTGTAGGCTGGGCAATTTTCCATAAGCAGCATATACTATATCAACTTTATATTTTAAAATATCTATCCTATGCTACAAAATTTTCATTAAGGCTCCCAAAATAACTTCATTATGCTCCTTAATTGCATGTTCTATTTCTGCTGCAACATACCCTATATCTTCTGTCTGGATCTCAGCATATGTTCCTTCTTTAGGTATAGAAGGAGCAACCTTGGGCATCTCTTGTAATTTCTGAGTTAGTTCTATAATTATCTTTTCCATTGCACTAATTTTCATCAATCCTAGTTCTCTATCCTTGGCAATAAGGCTTGTTTCATAAAATAATTTATGATATCTATTAGAAATGTGTACTTCCTTTGCCTCATTCAAGTGAGAAAAATGGGTCAATGCCCAAGAAATTTCAAGGTCTCCTGTATTGTGTATAGACCATATTATTTTGTCTCCCTCCATCTTCTCTTGAACATTAATCAGTGATGGCTTTTGATTCTTAGGAGCAAGAGACCACATTGCTAGAGCTTGAGATTTAGAATCATAGCCACACACTTTTATCATCTCTCCTATTTGTGTCTATGTATAAATCTTGACATTAGACTGCCTTCTAATCTGATCTATTATAAAGGTTGAAGCCAAGTCCCATCCTTCTACTAAGAGCATACCACTGGACTTTACAAGTTATTTGGCTTCATCAGGAGTCATATTCTTAGACTTTGGGTCAAATTTTTGGAGGGATTGTAATAATTCACTTGTAATAGCCTCTCCTCCATGTGATTTCAATTAGGCTCCAACTTGCTCTTTCTTAGCCCATATAAGGAAGTCCTTGAACTCCTTAGTCTTGATGAACTCATCATCTTTCAGGAACTCCTCTTGTTGTAGTTCCCTTCTATCTTGACACAAAATGAGGGGCATCTCAACATTTTCATCAGTATCCTCCCTCTTTTTATTTCCCTCTCTTATTAGCTTTCTTAGTTGATGATCATAAGCACTAGTCCTTGTGAATAAGGTACCAATTTTATCCTTTTTCTTCTTGTGTGTTTTTGCAACAGAAGGCTCCCCTTCTTCCACCCTTTGTTTCTTTTGTGGGGGTTCTACATCCACCTCAGCCTTATGTACTTCTATCAAAACAATAATATTTTCCTCATTATGAGGTGGCTGATCTTGGGGTGGTGAGCTATGGATGGAGTAGCTACTGCTATATTCTGATGATGATTGCTTGTTGGGACCCTTGTCGTTATCTTCAATCTGCTCCTTAATCTGATTACTAAGAATGACATGGGACTCAATCATCTTCTCTAATTTCTACAAATAGAGCATGCCTGAGAAATATCCACTAAATGGGATCCCTTTCATTTTTAAGTGCTTCTCCGAATCCATCAAATCATGATACTTTGCCAATCTTCCTACAATTATGTCCTCTTCAAGGATGTTTCTGAACAAATATTCTTCCTCATAGGGCTGATACCTTTTGGTGATGGGAATGGTAGGTTTTAAAAGTTTCTTAGCACTTTCTATGAAGCCCTTTGTGTCAATATATCTATATAGGGAAACATTCATCATGTAGTGCCTCAACCATCCATTGACAGGGTCATAGGTCATCTTTCCTATTGTAAAATCTGAGGCAATGAACTGCCTTGGAGTGAAATTCCTTTTCCTATGTGAGGCCAAGTGCTCTTTATCCTTGGTGCATCTTGTCAATTGCATACTGGATGTAATCATAATCAATACTCACATAAGGACTCTACAATTCTAGAATTATCATTAGCATGTCTGATGATACTCTTTCCCTTCCACTATCTACACCGAAAACTCTACATAAGGCATACGATATATATTTCATATAAAAGGCTAGGTATTTATAAAAAATATGGTGAAGGATCACTAGGAATAGGTGCAATGTGATTCCTATTTCCTTTAGGTGTATGGGCCTGAATCATCCTCGCTATAATGCCAACCTCTTTTGTATATTTAGCAGCTAGGGCTTTCAAATTTATCTCAGTGGAACAAGGGTTATAAATATCAAAAGCTTTCATGAATGAAGCTCGGTCTAAGGTCACCAAAAAAGTGCCATCATCCTTCTTGATGGCATTTGATACAGTATCATACCTACTATCCAACTCTAAGATCAAGTCCACATCCACAAATACATCAAGGACAACTAACTTATCTAATCCACTGGTCCAGGGGTTTGATATGGGCATAGGGCCATCACATTTTTATGGAAATAATTGAATAAATGATAACTAGAATAGTCTGGTGTTTTAACATCTCTAATATATGCATAATTATCTCGTAGGTATTTATTATTTACCATTTTCCCCGATTGGAGCCTGGGAGAAGTTAAATGAATTCTTCTGAATAGTTCCTCTTTCCTTTGAGGTCATCATCATCCCCACTTTTCCCGCTAGTAGAAGCGACACTTACTGCTCTGCTCATGTTTTCTGGTGTGAATTGTCACTAATTAGCTTTCTTTTTTTACCATTATTAGAACAAATATTCTCAAAACCCTCACTTCTCATTGTGAATCACTTTAACAAGTCAAACCTTCAGCACTGATAATCACTTACTAGATTCTGAACTGAAAAAGTTTCTATTCACTTTATAGACCTTGATAACTCCGTTCTTACTAAAAATACTAATAAATCATGCAAATTATGAGCTTTGGATTCTTGGAAATTTGTAAGATAGAATGAATAATAGTAATGCCTATTAATGCACCAATCTCTTTCATAAATTCACAATTTAGTCTTTTCTGTCTTTACTTCTGTGTGTTGTGAAATCAATTCTTGCTCCTAGCCGTGGCATTTCAAACTGATAGGTGATCAATTTCAAATGATTACTTTTCATATAAAAATCTTATTATATTTGAAAATATATCAAGATTTGATTCTAGTGGCTCTTTCAAAACAACTCAACAATCTTTTAAAACACACTGTCATAACTTCTTCATTCTTATTGGCTGTCAACTGTGTAACATGGCATAGATAAAACCTCATGTATTACCTTGATCACACCTTGGTTTCCTTCAGCGAATGTGTGATCTTGTTGTTATGAAGAGTTATCCTCAACTGCAGCTATCTATTGAGGCTTGACAACAATCACACGATCATCTTTCAGATCAACGACTACCTCTTAATCACTGAGTGAAATCACTTAACTTTCATTCTCTTCGAGACTCTGTGACTTAAGGCTTTAATAACTTATCTTGAACCTTGGGTTTCCTTTTAGAGACTAAGAGACTGAGTAATATCCTTGTCACTTTAAGATTTCATTTACCCTAAGTTTCTATCAAGATTATGTGACTATCACATGATCATCTTTTAATCGAACGGCCCATGTGTAATTTTGTTTACTTTCTGTACTTTCATTTTCTCATTTGAGACTTCACAAATATCTCAAGTTTTTTGAAAGATTTATCCATGTGTCCCAATATGAATTAATCATCACTGCATCTCTGGAACTTCTTTGAATTTTTGACTTTCTAAAGCATCTACACGCAATCTACAAGATCTTCTCTTTTCTACGACTCAGATCTTCTCACTGCAAACTGACTTATACTTAACTAAAATCTTCTTCAACCATAGTTCTTATCGCGATATCATGACCCATTGAATCTCATTGTCACTTTAATATTTCACTAACTCATGGTTTCTTTCATGATTTAATGCCAGCCACTAGATCCTTTTTAAATCGGACGGTACTCGGGATATCTCTTTATCTTTTATCTACCTGAAAATTTTCATCACAACTTCACATTGGCCATGGGATCTATCTTTCATCTGACGATAGTTGCAATATCTCTTTAGCTTTAACTTAACCATGGATTTTAAAAGAGATCACACAACTAAAGGATTTTAACCACCTTCTTGACCTTGGTTTCTTTGAAAGACACCATGACTGAGTAAACTTAAAGTCACTGATATATTTATTAACTCAAGAGTTTTCATGGAGACTTCGCGACCACCACAGGATTACACTTTAAACCTACAGCTATCGCTAAATCTTGGATATTTTGACTTAAATCCTACTTTTATTCATGATTACGTGATTGCATAAAACTTCAAACTGATCTTTAACCCAACTTGCAACTCTGATCACCTTTCGAGATAGCACAACTGAGCAGACTGGAAGTCACCAAAGAAATTCTTTGACTCTATTTTTTCAAAGAGATTATCCGCCAACTAAAGGATCAAGATCTGCATCTATGGCTCGTGTGAAATCTCATAAGGACTGAAAGCATATTCTTTTTTTATAGAGACAACCCGACTTTAAGAAAATTGCCAAGTCTCGAAAAGAAAAGGAATATTCTCAAATTACGAGACTACACGACTTAAGTGAATAATATGAAATAAAACACATGACTTAAGTGGTCGGGTTTCTCTGAAAAAGTAACAACAAAATAGAAAGGATTTCAATGAATTAGGGTTTTTCATGGATATGGATGAAAATTTGACCTAGGGCTCAGGGTTTTTCACTCTTTCTTGATTTTTGGCTTGAAGATCATTATTTGTAGAGGGATTTCGATAACTTTAGACAAGATTTTCAACTTTTAGGCAAGGAAATGACTAAGAACTTCAAAAAAATTCTGGCAAATTTCAGAACTAGAAATACAACCAACACTCTCTCTCCCATTATCTAGAGATGAGGTGGTCAGAAAGGGAAAATGGGGGGAAGAGATGGTGAGAAGAGGGAGGAAAGAGATTAAAAGAGGGTAATTAGGGGGAGATATATGTGTGTGTGTGTGTGTGTGAGAGAGAGAGAGAGAGAGAGAGAGAGAGAGAGAGAGAGAGAGAGAGAGG
>MU225116.1:1040355-1068193 GCA_018584345.1 Thuja plicata | reverse complement strand
TATATATATATATATATATATATACTGCTTGGTGTTTATACTTGTTATCCTTTCCTTAAGCTTTTTTGAATAGCAGTTTATCTTTTCTTAACCTTTACCGAAATACAGTAAATAACTTAGTGTTTACTGATCAATCCTATTTTAGTAATGTGTAAAGAAAAACCTCAAAGCAATGACCCATATACACATTTGACACATGGATTTTGAACGTGGAAACCTTGTTAGGGGAAAAATCACTTGGGACTGGTAACCCAAAATTTTTACTCTTCTAAAGTGATATCGGTGAAGAGCCAACCCTGTTAAAGGTTACAAACACACCGTTAAGTGTGACCTTGTTAGAGTATTTATCACTAATATTTTGTCAACATGAAAACCTCACATTCACTATGTTGTCAACATGAAAACCTTTGATACTCCTCGAGATGTATCTCAATATATAAACGATGGTTAGATCCTACTCTGTTAAGAGATTTTCTGAATCAACGGTTAAACTGAAACAATATATGATCTATTCATAAATACAAATTTAATCTTGCAGATGTTCAAATCTATTGTAAGATCATAATACCTCTTCTGATCAATGTTCTCTTGAATTCCTTTTCTCCACTTCTTTCTTCTCGGTGAATGTTGTTGCTTGGTGTCTGCATAATTCTTAGCTCTATTCTTCAGCTTGTATGATTAGATCTGTATGAAGACTTCTATCTTCACCATAATTCTCTTCAGCATTCTTTTTTTTTATAATTAATTAATTGTCTCTTTATATAGACATGATTTCACCATTTCTTGTCCTTCTTGTTTTCTTTGTTGATCACTTCTTGATCCGTAAAGCTCGCCATGCTTGCTTTAGTTTTAATCCGTAAAAATTTCCTTGTTTTCTGAAATAAAACATGATTTAAATCTCCTTCTTATCTTTATCTTTTAACTGATCGATGAAAACAAAGTAATCAAATAGTTAACTCTATAATTAGCTCCTGCCAGCTAAGTTGTTTTGTCATTTTCCTAACTTAAGTTCCCATCGGTCAACACTTTAGTTGTGCTCGATGACTACTGCAGATAGCTCGGGAATCAACTTCAGTTCTGTTCAGTGACAACTGCAGTTAGCTCGATAATGCTTTCTCAGGTATCACTTGCTCATGTAACACTATTCGTCGGGTAACACTCTAAACTTCTCTAGACTCTGGGTTCACTGTCCCTCGGAGTTTACTGCCACTCGGTGTATATGATTATCGACAAAAAAAAAAATTTCTTTTCAGATCTTTAAGTGTTCTAAAAATATGTGTATGACCAATCATACCACATTCAGTTGACATTAATGACAATACAATACATTAACTGATTTAATTTCTTGCATTTTACTTCTGCATCTTGGTGATCATCAACTTTGTCATCTTCAAACATTCAATCAGTTATAGTTCATCACCATCTCCTCAAGATTACCCAAGCTAAAGAAAAATGATATAGAAATGTGAAGCATGTTTTGGATAAGAAACAAAAGCCAATGATGAAGTGCTAGATAAAATGTAGGATAATGAAATGATATCATGAAAGTATGTGGTCCAAAAGACTAGACATGTCAAGATTTTTTTTGAAAATAATTGTTTCACTTAGCGTCCTTCATTTCGATCAAGACCAAAGAATATTTTGGATAGGATGTGGATAGGATTTGGATAGGCTAGCCTGATCATGATAAGGGGTGATGTAAGCCATGAGTGGATGATTTAGGATTATGGCAAGGCTACTTAGGAATAATGAAGGTGGATTTGGGATAAGCAAGATCATGATAGGGTAGCATGGATGAAATAAGTGAATAAGATGATGGAAATGATAATGGTGTCAAGATACTTGATGCTCATGGATATGTTCAACCTTTTTAATATCAAAGGTGAAATAGGGAATATGGATGCAAGTGAGATAAATGGTAGTATAAGGAAGATGGAGGATATGATGAATAATGCAAGATAATGGCTATGAATGGAACTTGCCCCAAAGTGTAGAGTAAAAGAAAGTGAATTACACATGATGCATTTTTTTTAGGTTTTCATCATGGTACTTTCCCAAGGTGCCACAAGAATTGGTTTTCACCATAGGACAAATTCATTTCTCTTTACTTTTGCTACCAAGGTGCCTATTTACCAAGTTTTCACTAAGGCACATTTTTGTATTTTTTTTATTTTTTCTTTTCTTTTTGGTTTTTCTGAATTTTTGGAAGATAGTGAATGTGCGATAGGAAATGGAGGAATTTATACCTCTTGTTCTCTGGATAATACCCCTTTGAAAGGTATACTATAATGGCACATGATTGTTTAAAGTATGCCAAAAAAATGTTGATAGGGTGATAGCAAGGAGAATGATATGGAGGATAAGGTAGATGGTGGCTAAGGATTCATGTGATTGGATAAGGGGGATGAAAGTATGTCAAGTAGGTGTTGGGTAATGGATGGGATATTAGAATGTTTTTGTAGAGGTAGATGGAAATGGTGGAAAGATAAACTTTGGAGCACACTTCGAAGGGTGATGGAATGATGGAGGAACAATGGATGAAGGAGGTGAGGATGTATCTAAGGTAGTGGATTTTGGGATAGAGGAACCCAAAGTAGACTTGGAAAGTGGAAAATGTTTGGAAGGAGATTGAGTGAAATCCTTTGGAAGCTTGAATGTCAACCTTGATTTTTCTTTTGTGTGCAATTATTTCTTGCTAAAGAGCTATCAGAACACTGAAAGGTGTCTAAAGAGATTTTGAAAGGATATTTTTCACCTTGATGCCCGTTATTATGACATGAAAGGTCATTTAAGTGGGAGGGTTGTGTTGTAAAAAAAATGCAGGAGAAATCTTGGGCATATAGAAGCCCATGAACTCATCAAAAGCCTTCTCCCCTCAAAGGATAGAGCATGTGAATCATCTTTTGAGTTCCTTCACTTGATCACATGGGTATACACATACTACATTTTCTACTCCTTTTCCACACTGACCCATTATGTGGGATAGTGGCAAGGCTCAAAGACTTCCCAGGGGCACTAGGTCATTTGGGCCTATTGGCTAGCAGCAAGTCAACCCAACAACCATAATAGAGGACAAACAGAGAGGACCATCATTTGAAGTGAGAGCACTCCTCTACAAATTAATCACTGGTGATTGAAGATGATTTTGGGAAAAAATGTGTGTTCATCTTGTAGCTTGTTGCATCCTTTAAGATATAAAAGGGAATAGAAGGCCGAAATAAAGAGAGGAGAAATTTATGTAACAAAAAATGTATGGTTAGCTTAGTTTTGGAGAAGTAGGGTTTCAAAGGGGACTGTGTTTCTTTCTCCATGAATACATGTTTTTTATTTTGTGCATATAATGTGAATAATTTAGGATTATCTCCATTGAATGCATGCTTATTATCTGAATCCAATAAATCAAGTGTTTATATCTGAATTTAGCTTTACATTTTGATATATTTTATGTTTTTTGTTCATGTGCTATCCTTTGAGGAAGGGGTTAAAAATTCTATTCATAAACAATAGTGATTTGCATATAGGATATGGATTACTAAGAAAGAATCCTTAGCCAAAATGAGGTGGATTTGTTAGTTTCAGGAACTGACATATAGTGATCCCAATAATTCATACCTTGAGTGTTCTTGAGAATTTAATTTTGTTCATTGTTTGAATCTCTTGCCCTAAATTAGTCTTTGATCCATACATGATAATGTTTTTCTCCATAGAAACTAAAGAATATGAATCAACTTTACTTTCATGTTGTTTACATTAAGTTGTATTTATTCCTAGGTTTCTATTTGTGAATAAATGACATTAATACAGAATTGAGTTGACTCCGCAATAAAATTAGTAGTATGCCCTCTTACATCTCGTGGGAAGCCATATTTGCTAAATCGTGCAATCCTCTAGTTTCACTTAAATCTTGTATCCTCCTTAAAAGATTACACTATAGGTTTACCCACCTTGGGTTTGTAGAGCCCAAAGTGTAGGAGGATTTTTTGTCCATGTGAGAAATTTATCATTGGTTGGCAATTGATATCATTTTGTTGTTGATGGGAGTAGGTTAATCCCTAGGTGGATCCGAAACATCACCTAGAACAACCAATAATAGCCTAGCAATTTAATATTAACCATGATGTAAACCAAAATCCTAACCATAAGATCCTAACTATAATCCTAATCTTAAACCCTAAGCCCAAACCCTAAACCTTAACCTTAATCAAATTCATAGCTCTAACCATAATATTTACCATTATGTAAACCCTAACCCTAACAATAATCCTAATCCTAAACCCTAAACTTTAATCCTAACCATAATAAGTTAACCAAGATGTAAACCTTACCCTAACCATAATCCTAATCCTAAAGAATATCATAACCCACACTATAAAGGGTGCCAACAAGAAGTTGAGTCCACTTTTTGGCAAAAAAATTAGAACTATTTTTCTTTTTTTTGGTCAAATTCATCCTGTTTCACCTAAATATTTGAAGCACTTAGAGATTGAATTTAAAAAATATTAGGAATAAAAATTGCCGTACCCAAAGTTTACTTTTCAAATATTTAATTTATTTGAATATAGAGATAATACAATTCTATTTTCAATAGGCGTTACTGAAAACCACATTTTAAAAGACAAATTTTTAGGACCATACTATGATTGTGTACAAAAAGCATAATTTGACCTAAATGAAACTATTTCTTTGAATCCTTTTGGGAAATGGTATACAACACGGTCAAGGTTGATGATAATATTTTTTTATTGAATAACTGATTTTTATTAACTTTTTATTGTGCATAATTTGTATTTTTAAAACCTCTCGTGTAGGACAAACATAATTTGACCTATATTTATCATTTTTTTAATTTCTTGAAAAATTTGAAGTTCCATAGTCAGAGGTAAATATTCCAATAGTGGAAAGGATTCCAAATATTTCTATCAAGGCTCCATATATTCCACGATGGCAAGGTAGTCGGAAGGATGGTATAATCATCTATATTTTCAGTCCCGAGTGGCCCAGAACTGTCATATTCCCACTAACATTAGAAGTCTGTTGCCCCAATGTCTATCCAACAAACTGAAACTTATGGTAAACTATAATTTTTAGCCATACCATACATGCATCCCTCAAATGTACTCTGTAGCAACCATAAGTTTGTAGTATTCCTGGACAGGATAGAAGCCGTCAGGACGATACGTTTAAATTAAAAAATATTTGTACACAAACTTAATACCTATCATTAGGTAGTTAATGAAAAAAATTAAATAATGTAAATATAATCAATATATTAATTATGAATGGTATTTATATTTATATTAATTATTTAAAAATTATTAATAAATATAAGTATTACTAATAAACATGATTTAGATATTCTTATTTGTATTATTAAGACAAATATAATTTAATAAAAAACTCTTAAGTTATTATAAATTTATATTATTATTTTATAATTACATAGATTGATTAAAATAATTAAAAGTTAATACAATTTTTTAATTATACTATAAATACATAATAATGTAATAATATTTATATAGTTATTATTATTTATTATATTATAGATGCAAAATAATATAATAATATTATACTATACATAACTATCATTTTTAACAATTTTTATATTTAATCTAGATAATTAAATTTATATTATAATATTATTATATATTTAATTTTAATTAATTAACTTTTTCATTACTATATCTTATACTAATTAGCTTATAAATTAATTATAATGATTTAATACAATAGTCTTTTTAATTAATAATTATAATTATAATTGATATTAATAAAAATTTTAATACTTAATCTTCAAAGTCTACCACTAAAACTCCAACATTGGGTGATTGGATCATTTTCAATACTTAATCTTCTCTTTGTCTCTCTTACCATTATTTTAGGATGCATGTTTAAAATTCTATTAATATTTTTTACCATTCTTTGATCCAACGTATTTTTATTAACCATAGTAGTTGTTATAGCTCATCATGTTGCATTCCCATTTTTAGATTGAATATTTTTTCCAATAGACTCAATGACACTAGCAATAGTAGATATAACATGTTTGACTAATGCATCTTTTTAAATTTCGTTTCACATAAATGCCTAACTTTTTCATTACTTTTCTCATTTTTTGCATTCTTGTCGATTGAATCACAAGTTGATATTAAAATACAATTTTTTTCGATAAAAGAATTTTGCGTATATTTTATTGGCATACTTTATTATTTGCCTCACAGATATCTTACTAGGAAGACCATCCAAAACATTACTTTCAATTTTCAAAATATACTTTTCATTATCAACATCATTAGAATTTTTAGTTATACCTTGTTGAAAAGGATTCTCATTTTCATCTAGGGGAGGATTTTCATTTTCAACAACATAAGGATTTTCATTTTTGACAAGAGGAGGATTTTCATTTGATAGCATTAATTTTCCATTGGTATACAAAGAAAACCTTCGATAAACCTACACCGAAAGTATAGATATCAGAGATCACCAAAATTGCTATGTGCAACCCAACAAGAGAAACATGATAGAGGAAGCCGACAATCTAAGCACAAGAAAAACTGAAAGAGAAGAAACAGAGGAACCCGATAGAGAAATGGAACCCGATGGATAGTTCAATCAAAGGAACACCGAAAGACAGGAAAACTAATTTCTATGCAAACCGAACATCAGACATTGAAAGTCAGTTACATCCCACAAAAATTAGATTTGACTTCAATGTCAGATTAAACACTTGTATTCTATTTTTAGAATATTGATTTATTTTAAAACCATTACTTAAGGGATAAGAAACATTATTGTAAGTGTTTTAATCAGTCTAACTGATTTTAAACATATAGACTAAAAGATCAAGGTCAAGTTGTAAACCTATGATTATAGAGTTAATATTGTTTTATGTGAAACTTAATTAGGTCAATCTATCTTATAAATAGATGTTGTAATCACTCATTATTATGTATGAGAGGATGAATGTAGCCAACAAGCACATCTATGGATCAGACTAAGAGTTTCAAGAACCAAAACAACAAAATTTGAAATTGGTTATCAAGAACCAAGAACAGAGGCTACCGAGCAATAGAGGTATTATTCAATCACATTAGGTGATACACTTATACATGTAATCTTGAATGGATCTGTAAATAGCAATAGGAGATTGCATACACTCAGGTCAAATTGTAATTTTCTTACATTCTAACAAGTGAAGCAAAGTGTAAAAATCCTTTCAAGGAAGGTGGATTTAACAATCCTATTGTAAATCTCTTAACCGAATGCACACTAAACAATGTTGCTAAAGCTCTTAATAGAGTAGACTTTAATAGGTCTCCACAGATACTCCTAATAGGGTAGATCATCAGAAGTGATCAAATTGTAAGACTTAACCGACCCTTTCAATCTACAAATAGTGAAGAATTTGTGGGTGCCATCCCCACCCCAATTTTTACTTCCTAACAGGATTTTTCTATGTTATCATATCTTGTGTTATGTGTCAATTACTTTCATGAATGTTTCTATGAGTGTTCACATGTTTTTTAAGTTAAAGAATTGATATGTCTTACACAAAGATAGTATAGTACAGATGGTTGGATATACAATCGATTACATAAAGGGTTAATTGATAAAAGATAAGAAATTTTTAGAGGTACTGATTCACCCCTCCCCTCTCAGTACACACTTCCCATTAATTCCAACAATTGGTATCAGAGTGAAGTCTCTTATTTGGAAAGCTTAAAGGCTTAAGAGAAAAGATTATACAATGGAGAAGTACACACTTGAGAAGAGTATTGAGAACCAAAAGCTAGAAATTTAGATCTTCTATGAGAATTATAAAGAAGCTAGAATCAAGATGAGACAACTATTAGATGAAAGAAAGATTATGGCATCTCGCTGTAATGAGATAGATTACCACGAGGAATAGATACCAGATTTATTTGAGTCATTAGGATCAACTACAAGCAAAGCATTAGACACATTGGAAGAAAGAATTACAAGCCTAAATGAAATCAACCAACATCTGGTTGGACAAGTAAAATATCTGCAAATCAGTCCAGAGATATAGATGGTAAGAATGATAAATGTCAGGAACAATGCTAGACAAGATGAGCAAGAAAGAACACTAGATATTGATGATAGAAGGAAGATTACTAAAAAGATACAAGAGAAAGAGTCAAAAATACAAAGACTAATAGAACATCACCACAAGATTACAAATTAGATTATTCTTATGAGTCAAGGGGAAAATGGAATGAATGTTGAACTCATTGAAATAATAGAAGCTATCGGTGAGCTAAGGGAAGAAAATCAAAAGCTGAAACAAGAACTCAGAATTTAGCAACAACATAATGAGATAATCAAAAGAGCTAAAGAAAACAATAAAAGAATGGATGATTTTCTTGATGGACAACAAAGAGTCAACAAAAACACTAGTCTAGGCTATACGGATAATGGAGAATCAGCCAATCAAGTTGATCCAAAGAATGCCTATGAAAATCCAAGACCAAGAAAGATGACATGCAATCACTTTGGAAAGCAAGGCCACACATCAAATATATGCAGGAGAAATATAAAAGGTATTCCTAAATCCACATCTTCATTCATAGGGATTTTTTATAAATGTAACAAGAAAGGACATAAATCATATGAATGTAAGTCTGAGATGAAACAACCAAAGAAGGAAACCTACATGAAAAAATATTGTCCTACTTGCAAAATGAATGGGAACACAAATCTTGAATGCTGGAAGAAGAAAAAGAAAGCATGGAAGCCTAAAGGTCAAGAAAATGCCTATCAATCAAAAAGAGTCGGTAACCAGTATGTATGGGATTACAACACATGGAAAAATTGTATAGCATGTGGAAGATTTGGTCACATTGCTGCAAACTGTATGAAACAGTGGACAAGAAAGTCTAGAGGTTGGAATAACCCCAGAATGGCATGCTTACACTATCATAAAGTTGGTCATCTTAAGAAAGACTGCAAAGACCGAATGATAGAGACCAACACTTTCCCCAATGGAAACACCATTGAAGACATCAGGAAGATGAGAAACACAATGTGGAGGAAATCTACAAACAATGATGAAGCTAGACCAAGAAATGCAATTGGTGACACCCTATCAAATGGATCTAGTGACATCACCACCCCCACCTAAGCAGAACAAGTAAGTATGGAACTGCATTACACCAAGTTATAGTTTGTATCAGTTCCAATCATACATAGTTAAAATGCCAAATTAACATGATTATAGATGCACCATGGTATTACTTATTAAATTATGTGAAAACTATTTCTTCAGTTAATACATACCAAAATGCATCGGTATACATACAAATATGAATTGTTTGCACTTATCGAGAATCGTTGGTTAACATATAAAAGCTGAATTTGTTAGTGTAAACTGAAATCTATTAGTAATCAAGCAAGCTGACAAAGTTGTTTTCGCAAAACACCGAAACCCATCGGTGAAAGTAACAAGTTAGAAAACTGCCCCAAAGCAACACGTTTTCACATAAAAGAGAAGTTAGTGTTTAACCTGATGACTCTTTCTTCACACACCAAGGAGTGGTTGAGCATTAATGACTCAACTTAGGGCAAAAGTCTATAAAAAGGTGATGGAAGGGTTTCATTTCTCACCTGCGACTTGAGAAAATGACAAAATTGAAAATAGAGTGAGAAGAGATAGCACTACAGAGTGACTCTGACCTATTACAAATCACTCCAAGAAGATCTATCACAGCTACAGAGGTTTAAGTAAGTACTAAGCATAACTGAGAACTCTGTTCATCTTTTACCAAAAGCCCTAAATGTCTAAAACAATGGCCACAACTTCAAGAACTGCTAAACTAGAGAGCATCAAGAAGGACAAGGTCAAACTTATCAAGAATAGTGCATGTGAGGAACCACACTATAAGATATGACCAGAGGTTGCATCACAACTTGACAATGCTAGATCATTCTCGTGTATACCAGCTAGGGTTTTGGTTGTCGAAGATGTGTGAGCATACATTCACTGCAACATTGCAGAAATTGGCGACCTGGAGGTTGAAAAAGCTTTCAAGAAGCTATGTAATGAATATGGATCTATTAAGGATGAGCACAAGCACATAGAAGTGAAAGGGCACAAAAATTTCCTATTGTTCCCAAAGGTATTCAAGACCAAGTGGATTCGGTTAGTACTAAGCAGAATTCACAACCATAAGTTATGGCTAGATGAGCCTAAACAAATAACACAAGATGTTATTCATGTAGTCATAGGTTATCCTATAATCGATAAGATAAAGGCATTGAAGCACCCACCCAAGGCTAAAATCGAAAATAATACAGGAGCTAAGTGTGATGGAAGAGGACTTAAGGTATCCACTATCACAGATGATGAATTGGAATTTGGAGCATGTTTCCTAGGTTGCAAATTCTTTCAAGCTAGCAAGATGAACAACATAGCATCCAGAGCAGTGGATACAACATATAAGATTGTAAAGAAAGGAACTCAGTTGGATCTGTCAGAACTTCTACTCAACCAGTTAGAAGAAAAATTCAAGATAATTATAAATGCAAAGACAAATTCATGTAAGTTTGGATCACTTATCAAGTGCATTTTCTTTTACTTGCAAGAATATTTTCCATCAATAGGAGATGTCAAATGGGATACAACTAGACCAGTCACCATATAGATCAGTGAGTTCATAAAATCACTAGGAGACAATATTGAGTCAATCATGAATGAGTACTTTACTGGATTCAAGGAAAGAATGTATAAGAGAGTAAGGATCCCCGACCAATTGATTGAGAAATTCAAGACTGATATATGTTTCATGGTAGACACAGAACACACATACATCAAGCCTGGTGTACCAAGAATAGCATGGATACAACCACTTGACTATGAAGTGAGCATAGATCAAGCATCCAATGCAATTGATGCATTAATAAATGAGCCAATTGATAAAACACAACCCAAGTTTGACACTTATGAAGAAGCCAAAGAAAGAATCAAAATTGGCTTGGTTGTGAAGAAGATTGATAGGAAAAAGGATAAGATGGTCAATAATTTGAAGAAAATACTATCAGTAATAGAAGAAGAAACTGAACAAGAAGAAGAAGCTAAACAAAAGGAAGAGACTGAGGGTCAGTCACCCATTGGTGAAGCTACAAAGGAGAATGACTCTGAAGCCATAGATTCAGATTCACCACCTCCTCCACTAGCTAAGAAGCCAAGAAATACATCTCCTACAAGGATAAGAAGTCAAACAGCCAAGGACATGACTCCACCATTGAAGAAAGGTCAAGTAAGGACCTATAAGAGAAAGCCTCCAACCAAACAGTCCAAAGCTACAAAAAGAAGAAAGTTCATTAGAACTAAGGAGGACATCAAGGACACCAAACATGATGAATATGTTCAAAAGGAAAAGAATAAGATTCCTAAAACCATTGATGAGGTATGTGCACAAATGATTAAATCAGGATCAATTACTGACTCCAAATTTAGAAGATGGTTAACTCTGGATCCCTTGGATCAAAATAAGATTGAGGAAGCAATCATCAAGATGATGTGCATATACAAATACCTCCCTATAGAATTCACAGACAATATTCCCAAAGAACTTCAAGATAGGATATCGACAAGATGGACATTGTCCTTACACTCTAAAAAATAAATCAGGGAAAGAGCCCTAGTATCAATCCTGCCTCCCAAATAAAAAATGGAGGAGATCAAAGAAATGATGAAGGTTCATTCCAAAAGGTTCTCACAAAAGTTGAGAGCCTCCCAAGTGCTTAAAGAAAATATATTGGATCTAGACAGAAATAGTGAAGTCAAATGGAGGAAAATACTTGATATTCCTGAAAAGGATACAAGTCCTGAGTCACAGCGAGCTCTTACCGAAAATAAAGAATCCAAGGATGATCGAGATACTGAGAGCACGAAACCAATTATCATCACAGATGTAGAATTGGACAAAGATGAAATGGACACCACTAGAAATAAGGATATGGATGTTGCAAATGAGACATGGCTGGACACCACTATGGACAACATTGTGGACAATACGATCATTGACATTACCGATGATCTAGCAGAAGAAATACAAAAAGATGAGGATGTCACTGTTACTAAGGACAAGACCGATGAACATGACACTACAATTGATACTTCATAGGTGAACATAGCAGGAAACATGCCAATATTGATTCAAGCCATCAATATACTCCAAGAAAAAGAAAAATCACCTGAAAAAGATTCAAGCATTCCTGAGGATGCAAGGGATGAAGGAAAGAAAGACAACACCGATGACCAGAATGTCATTGGAGACACTCAAAATGTAACCGATACTGACAAGGTTACAAAAGGAGATTCAAAGAAAACAGATGGAGACACTAATGAGAAGGATGCATAGACAAAGGAAGATGAAGTACATAAGGACACAGATGAAGGAGATAAACCAAAAGATGGAACTCCTGAGGAAACCAAAAAGGTTGCTACAGATAATGTCAAGGTTGATGTGGAGATGTTCACTCAAAACCAACAAGTTGACACTGAGGCACAATGGTAAAAAGAGGAAACACCCCCAATCACTTCATCCAACACAACAGACAAAGCTGAAAAGCTGGCTATGGTTCTACATTCAAGTGCAACTCAAAAAAAGAAGAAGAAAACCAAGAAGACTAAGTTGGAAGTCACTCTTGATGAGATAATTGAGATACCCAAATGTGACCCAACTACACTAGACTATGAAGCACTAAAAGATTATGGTGAAATATGCCAAAGGAAGGCACTACAAGAGAAGCTAAGAAAGGAGAACAGAGACTCCATGGTACTAGAGACAATTAGGGACATCTTAAATCAGATTGTACCTGATGTTGATGTTGATCACAATAAACCTATCCTTGATCAACTAACCACTCTCATCGATGCCATCAAAATTTAGAATATTGATGCAGAAAAGACAATTGAGGAGAGAGAGAAGAGTAGAAATATCAACACAAACTTATTGAAAAGATCAGCCAAGAAGTGGCAGAAAACAAGGTAAAGCTTTCAGAATTAGTAAGTGAATTAGATCCAATAATTTCTGAAGCTATTTTCTTGATACAATAGTTAAGAACACTTGAAAATTTCACTAAGGATCATAGTGATAAAATAGAAAAGTTAGATTCTGATCTAGCTACAAGTGATAAAATCCTAACCACCGATGATAATGCAATAAAGTTGCATTATGAGAAAATTGTTAAGATCAAATGGTTAAGACAGAAACTGTGGGAAGTAGAAACAAAATTTAGGGAAGAGGTCACTGAGATCTAGGTTTAAATTCTACCAAGTCTTACACTGCTTCAACAACATATCAGTTCAGCAAGACAACTGATAGCCACCCCTGAGATGTCTATAGCAAACATTATCTATGACATGCATGCAAGGATCACACTCGAGCACAACCTAGACAACTTGAAGGAAAAATAGGAGAAGATGATGGAGGACATGAATTCCTCACACTCTCATATTTTTGATAAGCTATAGGTATACACATTTTCCCTTAATATCAAAAAAGGGGGAAAATAATGATATGTACAGATGGGAAACTATACAGTACAGAAAAAGAACAAAAAAAAGGGAGTATAATGATATGATATGATATATACAACACAAGGTGTAAAAAGACCAAAGTATCATGTACATACACTTATACTATATTGACATATACATAGGGGGACTCATGAAATGACTAAGGAATATATATGGTGTACATACTAAACATTTTGTTAGTATTTTTCTCATATCAATTTTTTATACTAGTGTCAAAGGGGGAGATTGATGACATTATTTTTCCATTAGTATACAAAGAAAACCTTCGATAAACCTACACCGAAAGATAGAATTTTAGGAACACCAAAAGTACAGATATCAGAGATCACCAAAATTGCTAAGTGCAACCTGACAGGAGAAACATGATAGAGGAACCCGACAAGCTAAGCACAAGCGAAACTAAAAGAGCAGAAATAGAGGAACCCAATAGAGCAAGGGAACTCAATGGACAGTTCAATCAAAGGAACACTGAACGATAGGTAAATTGATTTCTATGTAGATCGAGCATCAGACACTAAAATTCAGTTACATCCCGCAAAAAGTGGATCTGACTTCCACGTCAGATAAAAAACTTGTATTCTATTTTTAGAATCTTGATTTGTTTTAAAATTATTACTTAAGGGAAAAGAAACATTATTGTAAGTGTTTTAATCAGTCTAACTGATTTAAAACATATAGACTAAAATATCAAGGTCAAGTTGTAAACCAATGATTATAGAGTTAATATTGTTTTACGCGAAACTTAATTAAGTCAATCTATCTTATAAATAGATGTTGTAATCATTCATTATTATGGATGAGAGGATGAATGTAGCCAACGATCACATCTATGGATCAAACTGAGAGTTTCAAAAACTAGAACAACAAAATTTAAAATTGGTTATCAAGAACCAAGAATATAAGCTATCGAGAAACAGAGGTATTATTCAATCACATGAGGTGATACACTTATAGATGTAATCTTGAATGGATCTATAAACAACAATAGGAGATTTCATACAATCAAAGTGTAATTTTCTTACATTCTAACAAGTGAAGCAAAGTGTAAAAATCCTTTCAAGGAAGGTAGATTTAACAATCCTATTGTAGATCTCTTAACCGAGTGCACACTAAATAGTGTTGCTAAAGCTCTTAATAGAGTAGACTTTAATAGGTCTCCACAGATACTCCTAATAGGGTAGATCATCAGAAGTGATCAAATTGTAAGCCTTAACTGGCCCCTTCCAATCTGCAGATAGTGAATAATGTGTGGGTGCCATCCCCACAGCAATTTTTACTTCCTAAGAGGAGTTTTCAACGTTATCATATCTTGTTTTATGTTTCAATTACTTCCATGAATGTTTCTATGAATGTTCACATGTTTGTTAAGTTACAGAAATGATATGTCTTACACAAAGATAGTATAGTATAGATGGTTGGATATACAATTGATTACATAAAGGTTAATTGATAAAAGATAAGAAAGTTTTAGGGGTACTGATTCACCCCTCCCCTCTTAGTACACACTTCCCATTAATTCCAACATCATTTACACCAACAAAAGGATTTTCATTTTCAACATGGGGAGGATTTTCAATTTCATGATCTCTTTGAAGAATTATGTGAGGGATTGAATCAATTTCAACACTAGTTTATGCTTTTACAATAAATCTCCATAAAAGAGTACCATCTATAATCATAGTATTTGTATAATTCAAAGGTGGATTTGAAGATGTACCTAAAATTGTGTCTATTGTCACATTTTCTACATCATTGAAAGGTGCATTTGAAGACGTACTTGCATTACTATCTATAATTGTATTGTCTTTTTTATTCACCTCTTTGACATTTGCATCTTCTACATCCATCATATCCAAAAGGGTATCTTTAGTGTTTATCTCTTCAATTGTTGTGGATCCAAATTATTCAATATTATTCATTTCATGCATCCTCATTCTTCTATCTCTTTAACATTTGGCATATTTCTCTTTCTCCATTTGGATTTCCTCGGGGGTCATAACCCTTTCCTTCCTCTTTTAACGTTGTTTAGATCCCATGATTAACAATTAAAATTAATCATAACAATGTCTTCAATGGTTGAGTCCTTACAAAATGCTCCAATGATTGATTCCTTCCAATTGTGAATAGAATATTGCATCAACAAGACAAAAAAAACATAAAATTCTACAAAATTTGTTGTTGTCAGTTAGACTAGAAGGTACATTTATTGTTTCAGTAAAATTTTTAAAAAGTGGTTAAAAAATAGAATGTGACCCCTTTAATGAGATAGAGCACATTCCATTTTCAAAATGTGAACTCGTTCCAAAACGCTACCCTGTTTTGCTTTTTTGGAATCTAAAACATATAGAAAAAGGAATGGGGTCACATTTAGCGAACACGGCCCCATTTCATAAAATTTAAAATCTTTCCCCCAAAATTGTTTGAAGTTTAGCTTTGGGAAAAGGCTTGGTCAACCAACCCCTAGCTTTGGATCAAGTTTGACATAAACCTTGGAGGCCATCTCAATCTGCAGACAAAATACACACTTTGGCCAAGTATTAGAATGCATTTTCTATAGAATATTTTGACAGAATACAACCCATTATAGATCAGACCATGTAGATTCCAAACATGTATTATGTTTTTAAATTTGATTAATTTTTCTATTTTTCAATCAATTTTTACTTAAATAAGTGTTGAAACTAGAGACGCCAGACTATCTTCTTATTTAAATAACTTTTTTATTTGAAAGTTTCTTAAAAAGAATATGTGACATCAAACAATAGATAATTCTATACAATAAAAAATATTCAAAATGATAAATTTAGGTCAAATTATGTTTGTCGTACATGAGATGTTATAAAATAGCAATTATGCCCAATAAAAAATTAATCAAAAATAATTATTCAATAAAAAATATTGTCATCAATCTTGAGTGTATTATATACCATTTCCCAAAATGATTCAGAGAAATAGTTTCATTTAGGTTAAATTATTCTTGCCATACACGAACATAGTATGGTCCTAAAAAGATAACTTTTAAAATGTGGTTTTCAATAACGCCTATTGAAAATAGAATTGTATTATCTAGACATTCAAATAAATTACTTATTTGAAAAGTACACTTTGAGTATTACAATTTTTATTCTTGACATTTTTTGAAATTCAATCTCTAAGTGCTTCAAATATTAAGGTGAAACAAGATAAATTTGCAAAAGCAAGAAAAATAGTTACACTTTTTGGTTGGCACCCTTTAGGGTGTCGATTATGATATTCTTTAGGATTAAGATTATGGTAGGGTAAGGGTATACATCTTGACTAACTTATTATGGTTAGGATTAGGAATTAGGGTTAGAGTTAGGATTGAAGTTTAGGGTTTAGAATTATGATTATTTTTAGGGTTAGGGTTTACATGATGGTTAATATTATGGCTAGAGACATTGAGATTTGATTAAGGTTAAGGTTTAGGGTTAGGGCTTAGGGTTTAAGATTAGGATTACAGTTAGGATCTTATGGTTAGGATTTAGGTTTATATCATGGTTAATATTATTTCTAGGGTTTAAGGTTTAGAATTATGATTATGACCATATTTAGGGTTTATATCTTGGTTAAAAGTAGGGTTATGATTAGGGTTAGGAAAAAGGTTTAGCTTTATCCAACAGTTAGGCTTAGGGTTGGGTTTAGGGTTTATGTTATGATCTTGTTTAGTATTAGGATTAATGTGAGGATTATAGTTTAGGCTTAGGATTATGGTTAGGGTAAGGGTAAGGGTTTACATCATGGTTAGGGTTAGAATTTATGTTTATGGTATAGGATTAGTATTATCTAGATTTAGGATTTACATCATGAATAATGAGTTAGTACCTTCCTTATTTAACTATGTTAGCAATTTTTTCATCAACATTTTAGATCATGCTCCATGATCCATGATCTCTCTTTTCTAGCTCTCACCCTAGTGATGGATCATGAAGTGTGATGGGAAACGTTGATGAAAAAGGTGCTAACACAAACAAATATAGAAATAAATAGTAATTCTCCAATTTGGGCATAGTAAAAAACAATCCTTAAGTTTACAAGTGAAATGCATGTTTAATACTTGTTGAGAAATATTGTATTAATTAAAATTCCATAGAAAGGTTATATTGATAAACAACTTAATAAAAATTCATGTTGTAGGCACCTAGATGGTGCTAAGTTCAAACCTTCTACAATACAAAAACAAATCAAATTTGAAATCAAATCAGATCCAACAGTTTTGAAATGTTTTTGGTTTTTAAATTTCTCTAAAAAATAATAAGAATTAATTACATATATAATATTTAAATACTAAATATAGAATTACTTTGTGACCTAAAATGATGGATTTCTATTTTTGAGATTCTATTAATGTGACATCACATTTTGTCATTTTTTTTTCATAAATTAAAATAATTTACAAAAACTCCTCTTGGTAAATTTAAATAATTAGTTATTCTTTTGTTAAAACTAATATTCTAAAAATAAAGAATTGATAGATATTAACCATTTATAGAATATTGAAATACTAAATATAGAATTATTTTGTGACCCATCTTGATGATTTCTTTTTTTGAAATTATATTTATATCACCTTATGCTTTGTCATCTATAAAAATATTTCTTGCCAAAGTAGCAAGAATTAATCACATATAAAAAATTTTAAATACTAAATATAAAATTATTTTGTGATCTAAAATGATGGATTTCTATGTTAATGATTTTTATGGTCACTTTAGAGTTAGAGTTAGGGCTTAAGTTAGAGTTAGGTGTGTAGTTAAGATTATTGTTATGGTAATATTGAGGGAGGCATGACCTTTATCCAACAAACTCGGATACTTTCTATGGAGTGGGCCTAAAAATATTCTCACACTACTAGAAAATTGACAGACTCTTTACAAACAAGGGTCCATGTTGGATTGTGCTATTATGTGTCTTTTCTTCCATATAGTTCCGATTGTGTTATATGAGTCCACATTTCAATTATAACTAAAAGTTATTACTGCCATTTTTTAGGATCGCCCCCCTTCTTCCATAAATTCACTCCACCCGCCAATACAAAATCACTCATCTCAAATTGATATACGGGTGGGATGTAAAGTAAAGAATGGCCTATTTGGAAACAATAAGTTAGAATGAAATTTTTATAAAAATATTATTTTAATGGTTAGAAAAAGTGAAAAACTATTTTATGTTAAAGATTGATGTAGTGATGATATGAATATTTAAATATAATAAAAATAAAATAAAAATTTTAAAATAACAATTATTATTATTATTATTTTTTATGAATAGTGCCTTTTCAATTAATAAAATATCAAAGTTACATATTCACAAAAAAGGGGCCAGGGGACATAAGAATCACCCCGCAAAGTTCACATGGCCAAGCCGGAAACAAAGCACAACTATTCATCAAAAAAAAAAAGGCATATAGCCATTATGCAGCAAGAGCAGTGGCAGAAGGAGGAGGATCTTTATCATCAGAACCCCACACATTATTGGGGTTAACAGGAGGGTCGGGAAGCGACCACCCATCATCTTCTTCTTTTTCTTTCTCCTCCACCCTGGGTGGAGAAATGGCCAAAGCCAGGCGGGGAAACTTTGAGGAGGTGGTAGGAGGTCAATAAGAGCCACAACGAGAACTAGGAGCATCAGGAGGGGCAGAATGAGCTAGAGCTGGAGACCACCCAGAAGAATGGTGAGGTGGAGAAGCTGAGCAGCGCCACCATCTGTCGCCGCCACCTCTCAGAGAGTGGTGGCAGGGTGCCTGCGAACGCGGGGTGCATGAGTGGCACGCTGAGGAGTTGCGCCTACAATAGCAGCCTCTAGGAGGAGTACCTTCAACAGAAATGGCATTAGGAGGAACCCATGCAACAGTACAAAGAGCATTGCCCCAATGATTGAGCAGCTCCTGTAGGTGAGCCACTTTGAGAGCCACTTTATTGGCTTGAACTTGAATTTGCATCATAACATTATTACAAATGCAAGCCTTGTTATACAGAGAAACATTCGTATCAAGAAAGCTGTGAGAAAAAATAACAGCATTCCTATCTTTCCATAATGTGAACAAAATCTCCATCCTAAAAGTATGCCAAATCTGGGTAAACTTGGAGGGCAGTCTAGGGGAATCTCCTAAGACAATCATGTGCCAAGAGAAAGGCTCAGGCCGAAAAGGTTTGAAGAAATCATGAATCCACTGCCAATACTGTTGAGCTCTCCTACAAAACTAGAAGATGTGCAAAAAAGATTCAGGGTGACCACAAAAGGGACAGCGAGGGTCTTGAATACCCAGATGTTTGAGCCTAGGGCGAACTGGGAGCCCTTGAAAAAGTAGACACCACACAAAAAGAGCCATCTTAGGCTCCATAATGGCAGCATAGATGGTTTGAAAGTGAGAGCTCCAGTGAGATGTGGAGGAATGAAGATGCCATCTCTGATTAAGGGTATCCACCATCGGAAGATGAGGAGATAACCACCTATAGCCCAGCCTTGGCTTATAATTTCTGAAAGGCATGGTAGGATACCATTTCCAATCCTTCCACCAAGGCCTGACAGATTGAATGCCAATTTTATGAAGCAAGTTGGCAGGAATCGCATAGACCAACAGATCAAAATTCTGGCAATCAGAATGAGCCAAACGATACTGCACCTGCATATCCTCCCATGATCAGAGACCCATAGAGGCTCTAGAGAAGAGGTCCTTGGGAGTCTAGATGCCATGTTTGAAAAAATGCAGAGCACTAGTCCCTTGAGTCTTGGCCAAAGGGATGCCTTGAATAGAAAACAACGGAGACCACCAAAGGCTCTGCTGATTGAAAGAAAGACCATTGCAAAAGGAATCACCATCCCATTGGAGCCAAGGCTTAAAATCTTCCCAAGATTTCAAAATGCTCTTGATGATGAAGGTACCCTAAATTTGAACAGGTTGTTTCATAGTGAGTAAGGTCTGGAGACCAATGCCCTTCCAAGCCGGCCTGTGAACTGGGAAACCCAAAGAGATGCAGTGCCAGAAAAGAATTTTCCAGGCCTCATTACCAGTAAGAGCACAAATAATCCACTTTGCATAAAGAGCTTGCTCTTGCCTCTGAGTGGTGAGAAGGCCAAGGCCTCCAGAGTCACAAGGAAGGCAACAAAACTCCTAGGCAACTCTATGAAAACCATGGCCGTCAGCGCCAGAGGCCCAAAGAAAATCTTGGAGAAATCGCTCCAGCTTGAGGTAAGAAGCCTTTGAGGGAGCCCATCAAGAGGATTAGTAGACATGAGTAGCAGCCCAAACTTTGGAACAAATCTGAAACTTTCCCATAAGGGAAAGAGGCTTGCAGAGCCAATATTGCAACTTTTTCTCAATCTTAGTAATCACAGCATTCCATAAATCCATAGAGGAGCCATGGAAAGCAAAGGGAATGCCCAATAAATGAAAGACTTCCCCATGCTGAACCCACTTCCAGCCAAAATTGTTAAGCCAGGCAGGGGCTGGAAGAAAAGACTGTCTGAAACAAAGGGTTTTAGACCATTGAATAGAAGATCTAGAGGCTTGACAAAAGGTGTCCAGGCACTGCAAGGCATTGGATATGTTCTCCTCATCCTCAATAAGAGTGAGAAATGAGTCATCAGAAAAGTGACCATTAACAAGCTGGGAAGAGGAATCATGAAGGGAAATGCCATGAAATAAACCAGAGACAAAGTTGGCAAGCAAGTACCCAAAGCCTTCAGCAGCAAGCACATATAAGGCAGGAGCCAGTGGACAACCTTGTCGGATGGATCAAAAAAGCCCAAAAGTATCAGATTGGGACCCATTGATGGTAATGCAAGTAGAGGCATCTCCAAAAAGCATTTCCACAGACTGCAAAAAGTGAGGACCGAAACCAAGAGCTTGAAGCATAGCAAGAATAAAGGGCCATTCAATGTGGTCATAGGCTTTAGCGAAATCAATTTTGAGAAACAGGATAGCCTGCTTAGAATGGCGAGCCCATTCCATCCCTTCCTAGATAGCAATAATGTTGTCAAGAATATACCTGGACTTAATAAAACCAGTTTGCTCAGGGCAGACAATAAGAGGAAGGAGATGTCTGATTTTAAGAGCTAAAGCTTTGGCAATTATCTTATAGGAGACGTTCAACAAAGTGATGGGCCTCCAATTGTAGATATCCTCCATATCACTAGACTTAGGTATGAATTTGATATTTCCTTTATTAATTAAAGTGCCCAAACTTTTATTGTGAAAGGCCTCGAGATAGACTTTGTGCAGGTCAGGACCAATAGCATCCCAAAGATGTTTGTAGAACTTGCAGGGGAAGCCATCACATCCTAGAGATTTATCATTGGCCATAGAGAAAGCCGCTTCTCTAAGGTCAGATATGGTAAGAAATTTCTCACAAAAGGCACGTTGCTCGATCACTAAGCGGTTTGGATTAACAACAATACAAGCCTTCAAAGCCTCTTCTCGAGCTGCAAAATTACCCTGGGAAGCAAACACTTGTTCATAATGCTGAACAAAAGCTTGCAGAATGGTCGGAAGCTCTGTAAGGGTGGAAGATCCTTGCTTAATCTTTTGAATACCAACATTGGTATGACGGGCTTTGAGAGCATGAAAAAACTCCTTAGAGGCTTTATCACCCACCTCCAACCAGTGGAGGCGAGCTTTGATTTGAGCTCCACAAGTAGCATAGGCATCTGCAATCTGCTTCTCATGATGGAGTTGGGCAAGCTCAAGCTAGAGAGTAGAATCAAAGGGATTCAATGTAAGAAAATTAGAAACATTGTGAAGAGCCTTAGTGTTAGCTTCATAATCACGCTTTCTGTAACAAGCTAACTGCCAGCCATAAATGCAAACAAATCTAGCAGTGCAGTTAATGGCATCATTCCACCATTGAATCCAACCAAGATGAGTGTGGGGCCAAGGCTCTAAATTATATACTTGAAGAATGTGATTAATAGTGGAGGTATGCGTCAGCACAGATGTGTTGAGATAAAACTGCATTTGGGCAGCCCTTCTGGCAGAAAACTGCCAAGTGATGGAGAAATAAATGGGGAAGTGGTTTGACAAGGTAACATCTGTTAGAGGAATGATAGGTAGGCCTCGATCTTTAGAAAAAGAGAAAAAAGATTGAGCCATTATCATAGCATGATCTAGCCTCTTAAATATACGATCAAAGCCATCTCAGAAATTGGACCAAGTATGCCAAACCCCACCCTGCTGGCGGCGGTTAGCATTGGGATCAAAAAGGCCCAATTTATTTCACATGTGATACCAAGCTTCTCTCTCTCTAGCTGTCTAGTAAAAAGGCACAATTCCTTCCTTGTCAAAGGTCAGCTCAACCATATTAAAATCCCCACACATAACCCAAGTGGCCGGAGGCAGATTGTCTACCAGCCAACGCCAAAGTTGAGATCTTTCAATAGCATCATTGGGGGTGTAAACATTAATGACACCAAAAGAATGATTATGAAAAGAAAGCAAAATCTAGGTGACATGCTACATCGGATCAGAACCATGAGCAATAATAGAAGAATGAAGGTGAGGCGTCAGAATAGTAATAACACCACCTTTACCAGCTTCATGCTGAGAAGAAAAAACAATGTCATTTGGCCATATGACACAACAGGCAGAGTTAAGAAGAAACCTAGAGATCTTAACCTCCTATAAACATAACACATCCAAACTGTGAAGTCTACGGTGGGTATCCCGCACATAGTACTTTCTGGAGAGGTCAGTTAGACCTCACACATTCCATGACAAAAAATTCATAAAAACTCTTGCATGGTTTCCTCGTCCCCAAGAGAGGAGAAGCTATTTTGTAAGAAGGCTGGTACAGAGCCAAAGCTGGGGAGTAATTCTCCAGAAGAGGTAAACCACCTTTTATCTGGGTCATCCGTGTGTCCATCAGGACTACGAGACTGACACAAAGACAGGGAGAAAACCAAAGAATCCACTGGTGGTGCGAGCACCACTTCTAAAGTGGAAGGCTTCATGGGAGAGATTTTCCCCTGAATAATAGGGTTTGAAACAAGCAGCGGTGTCAAATCATTGGAAGAAGGAGATTTTCCAGCCGAAGGTTCCGAAGGTGACACTACAGCAGAAGTAGCTAGTGATGTCTTGGAGCTTGAGGCATTCCCGCCTTTGTGTGAAACTATAGTCCATTCTTCTTTTTCTCTGGCTTTCATATTTTTGGCCGGTGCTTCCTTTGGCAGTGGCTTAACCTGAGGGGTAGCTAACGGGCAATCCTTAATCTTGTGTTCTGCCGACTGACACCAATAGCAGGTGTTGGGCAGGTTCAAATAGAGCACTTTTTGAGAAATGGTGAGGGCACCAATCTGGATTTCAACAATGTCTTTGAGGTCCCTAGAAAGGTCAACCTCAACACAGACATGCTTCTGGGGATGGGCATTGAAAAATTTGTCATGTTCCATGACAATGACCTTACCAAGGGTGTTAGCAATGGAATCAATGAACGATCAGCATGGCAAGGGAAGACCAGGAAATTCAACCCAAATAGGAACCCTAAGTTTCTTGTCGTCTGAGATGATGAAGTCTCAAAACCATCTCTAGAAAACAAGCAGGGAAGACCTAACAGTCCAGGGTCTGTGGTTAAAAACTGTTTCCGCTTGAGAAGGGTTATAAAAATGGAAAATAAAAAAACCTTTGGTAAATTTTTGTACACCGTCAAGGCGGACCCCATGAGGGGTCCAGCTCTTGTTAACCCAATCTTTGAGGATACTTTCATGAGGAGTACGACCCACAAAATATCCAATCAGAGTATTCTTTTCTAAACATTCACATGTAGAATCAAATTCTTGCAGATTAAGAACAATATCAAGGTTACCTCATGAAAGACCTTCGGGAGGAACTTGTGAGGATGTTTGTTCAGAGGAGGCACCGTGGCTTTCCGAAGCTTCAACTCGCGCACCAGCAACAACTACTAGGCTGAAGTTGGCCGGAGCCATACTAAAAGCTAACCCTAATGCAAAAATCCCATAGTAAATGCGGCATGACAGATGGAAAGCTCAGAGCAAAGACACAGACAGGATGTCGTACACATGAAACACTAGCAGAGCGAAAAAACCAAATGCAGAGATGTTTATTCACCAACAATTATTATTTTAATTAGTATAGATGAAATGTTTTTTATATAGAATATGATTGATTAAAATATATTTTGTAAATCTATTTATATTAAACATAATGAAAGATATTTTTAATACTTAGTTTGTTATTATTTAATTATTTTTAATATTTCTTTATAATTTAAATATATTTATTAATCTTGTTTATATTTTATATTTTGTGTATTAGATTGTGTGTGTTAATTTTTTAATTGAAAATAATATAATATGAGAATTAGTTTAGTTAGAATTAAGTTATGATATTAATATAATATAGTATACTATACTATAATATATAATATATAATTTAGTTAGGTTAAATTGTAATATTAATATTTAATTTAATTAATAATATAAACATAATATATAATTTTTCATATAGTAATATTATAAATTTATTAGGATATATGAAGGCAACCTAAAATTTTGTTTTTAATAGTAAATTATTATTAGAAAAATTTTAAAATTAAAAATTACTATTGTCATTTCTTACTATCAATGAAGAGAGAATTAAATGCATGTATCTAAAAAAAATACTCAATAGTTTCTAAATAGAATTTAACATATCCTAGTTTAGAGTTATACTAATTGAACTTAAATGCATGTATCTGGAAAAAATACTCAACAATTTCTAAATAGAATTTAATATATCCTAGTTTAGAGTTATACTAATTGAACTCTTTTATAAATTATTGCTACATATTATATATTTGTATAAGTTTTATGAAAATAAAATAATTTATTTATAAATAACTTATAAAATTATAATATATAATATTTTTTGTACACTATTAAAAAACATCAAAACAAATAAATCGTTTAAAAAACAATTTAAATATAAGTTTGTAATAATAAAAATCTTAATACTTAAAATAAAAATATTTAAAAAATATTAAATAATATAACAAATTTATTTTTATTTTTAAACTTGTAACTTTTATTATATTTAAATATTTACTTCATTATCAAACATTATTACAAAATACTTTTATTACATTCACTTCCAAACTTTAATAAAAAAAACAAAAACCAAATACATTAAAATATTATCTTTGTAAAAAAAAAATTATACATATTTTTTCAGGGTTCCTGCTCATCATTATCCTTCAGTGTTGGTGGTCTGTTGGTTCGCTATTCCTTTTGTTGTACATTTCCAATCCCTTAGACCCTTTGTTGGTCTCTTGTTGGACATTAATAAATTTATCTTATCTTATCTTATCTTATTTCATCGATACAAATTAAAATAATAATTTTTATTTTAAATATATTTTTTTTTATTATATTTAAATATTCATATCATCACTAGATCAAACGTTATTATAAAATATTTTTTCACTTTTCCTTGACCATTGAAATTGTTGCATATCATAGGAAATAGAAACTAAGAACATGCATAATCAAACATTAATTTATCCAATCTATTCTACATTTGGATCCCATAATGTGGAATTGGAATAAGGATTATTTTTCATTTTTTTAATTAATTTGAACAATATGTATTTTTAACTTATTAAAAAAATTATAATTATAAAAAGATATATTTTCTTACAAATTTTAATTTTTTAACTTATCATTTTTGTTGCTGGTTTTTTAATTAAAAATTATATGTATTTTTAACTTATATATTTTTAATTAAAATATGTATTATTAACTTAAAAATATAAGATTACAAAAAAAATTATTTTCTTACAAATTTTAATTTTTTTGATGAATAGTGCCTTTTCTATTAAAAAATATTAAAGTTACATATCCACAAAAAAGGGGCCGGGGGATATAAAAATCACGCCGCAGAGTTCACATGGCAAAAGCTGGAAACAAAGACTATTCATCAAAAAAACAAAAGGCCATTAGGCAGCAAGAGCAGTAGCAGAAGGTGGAGGATCTTTATCATCAGATCCCCACACCTTAGTGGGATTGACAGGAGGGTCGGGAAGCGACCAACCATCATCATCTTCTTTTTCTTTTTCTTTTTCTTTTTCTTCCGCCCTGGGTGGGGAGATAGAAAGAGCCAGGCGGGGAAACTTGGAAGAGGTGGCAGGAGGCCAATCCCAACCCCGACGAGCACCAGGAGCATCAGGAGGAGCAGACTGCGCCAGAGCCGGCGCCCACCCAGAAGGTCGAGGAGGCGGAGAAGCTAAGCAGCGCCGCCATCCGTCCCCACCACCTCTCAGAGAGTGGTGTCGAGGAGCCTGGGACCGAGGAGTGTGTGAGCGGCGCGCTGAAGAACTGCACCTGTGGCGGAGGCCTCTGGGAGGTGTACCCTCGGAAGATAGGGCATCTGGAGGCACCCGAGCAACCGTACAAGGAGCATTTCCCCAATGGTTGAGCAGCTCCTGCAGGTGAGCTACTTCAAGAGCCACTTTATTCGCTTGCACCTGAATCTACATCATAACATTATTACATATACAAGCTTTGTTAAAAAAAGCAACATTCGTATCAAGAGAGCTGTGAGAGAAAATAACAACATTTCTATCTTTCCAAATATTAAACAAAATCTCCATCCTGAAAGTATGCCAAATCTGGGTAAACTTGGAGGGGAGTCTAGCAGAATCTCCTAAGACAATCATATGCCAAGAAAAAGGCTCGGGCTGAAAGGGCTTAAAAAAATCATGAATCCACTGCCAATACTACTGAGCTCTCCTACAGAACCAAAAGATATGCAAAAGGTCTCAGGGTGACCGCAAAAAGGACATCAAGGGTCGTGAACCCCCAGATGTTTGAGCCTAGGGCCAACTGGGAGTCCTTGAAACAAAAGACACCAAGCAAAAAGAGCCATCTTGGGCTCCGTAATGGTAGTCCAGATGGTGTGAAAGAGAAAGCTCCAGTGGGAAGTGGCCGAATGAAGATGCCATCTCTGGTTAAGGATATCCACCATCGGAAGATGCGGAGATAACCACCTATAACCAAGGCTTGGCTTGTAATTGTTGAAGGTGTAGCAGGATACCATTTCCAATCTTTCCACCAAGGCCTAGTAGCATGAATGCCAATCTTATGAAGCAGGTTGGTAGGAATAGCCAAGAACAAAAGATCAAAAGTCTGGCGATCAAAACGAGCCAGCCAAAATTGAACCTGCATATCCTCCCAAGATCGGAGCCCCATAGAGACTCTGGAAAAAAGATCTTTGGGAGTCCGAATGCCATGTTTGAAAAAATGCAGAGCACAGGCCCCTTGAGTCTT
>MU225116.1:1008268-1039826 GCA_018584345.1 Thuja plicata | reverse complement strand
GCATTCCATAATTCCACAGAAGAGCCATGAAAGGAAAAAGGAATGCCCAGGAAGTGAAAGACTTCTCCATGTTGCACCCATTTCCAGCCGAAACTAGTAAGCCAAGGCGGGGCTGGAAGAAAAGACTGTCTGAAACACAGAGTTTTACACTATTGAATGGCTGATCCAAAGGCTTGACAAAAGGTGTCCAGGAACTGTAAGGTATTGGAAATGTTTTCCTCATCCTCAATAAGAGTGAGAAAGGAGTCATCAGCAAAATGGCCATTAACCAACTAGGAGGAAGAATCGGGAAGGGAAATGCCTCGAACCAGGCCAGCGAAAATAGAGTTGGCAAGCAAATACCCAAAGCCTTCTGCAACAAGCACATATAAAGAAGGAGCTAGCGAAAAACCTTTCCTGATGGATCTGAAAAGCCCAAAGGTGTCAGATTGGGCCCCATTGATGGTGATGCAAGCTGAAGCATCTCCAAATAGCTTCTCCACAGATTGCAAGAAGTGAGGGCCAAACCCCAGAGCCTGAAGCATAGCGAGAATGAAGGGCCATTCAATACGATCATAGGCTTTAGCAAAGTCAATTTTGAGGAACAGAGCAGCCTGTTTAGATTGACGAGCCCATTCCATCCCTTCCCAAACAACAATGATGTTATCAAGAATATACCTGGACTTAATAAAGCCAGTTTTCTCAGGACGAACAATAAGGGGAAGGAGATGTCTGATCTTGAGGGCTAAAGCTTTGACAATGATCTTGTAGGAGACACTCAACAGAGTGATGGGCCTTCAATTACAGATATCCTCTGGATCACCAGTCTTAGGTATGAATTTTATATTCCCTTTGTTAATTATGTTACCCAAACTTTTATTGTGAAAAGCTTCAAGGTAAACTTTGTGCAGGTTAGGGCCCACAGCATCCTAGAGATGCTTGTAGAATTCACAGGGGAAGCCATCACATCCTGGAGATTTATCATTGGCCATAGAGAAGGCCGCCTCCTTGAGGTCTGAGATGGTAAGCATTTTCTAACAGAAGGCACGCTACTCGACTGCTAGGCGGTTTGGAGTAACAGCAATACAAGCCTTGAGAGCTTCATTCTGAGCAGCTGAATTGCCCTGAGAAGCAAAGACTTTCTCATAGTGCTGAACAAAGGCTTGAAGAATGGCTGGAAGCTCAGTAAGGGTCTCAGATCCTTACCTGATCTTTTAAATACCACCATTAGTATGACGAGATTTGAGAGCCTGAAAAACTCCTTAGAGGCTCTGTCGCCCACCTCCAACTAATGGAGGTGGGCTTTGATTTGAGCACCATGGGTAGCATAGGCATCAGCAACTTGTTTCTCATGGTGAAGCTGGGCAAGCATAAGCTGGAGATCTATATCGAAGGGGTTCAACATAAGCGCTTCAGCAGTGCTATGTAGAGCCTTAGTGTTAGCTTCATAAGCACGCTTTCTGTAGCAGACTAACTGATGACCATAAATGCGAAGAAATCTCACAGTGCGGGTAATGGCATCATTCCACCACTGAATCCAGCCAGTATTACTATGGGGCCGAGGAGCTAAATTCCAAACTTGAAGAATGTGGGCTATAGTGGAATTGTGCGTCAGCACATACGTGTTGAGGAAAAATTGCGTCTGAGCAGCTCTCCTGGCGCAGGACTACCAAGTAATAGAAAAGTAAATGGGGAAGTGATCTAACACGGTAACATCTGTCAGAGGAATGACAGGTAGGCCTCGATCTTCAGAAAAGGAGAAAAAATATTGAGCCGTTATCATAGCATGATCTAGTCTCTTAAATATGCGGTCAGAACCAGCTCTAAAATTGGACCAAGTATGCCAGACCCCACCTTGTTGGCGGCGGTTAGCATTGGGATCAAAAAGGCCCAATTTATTGCGCATGTGATACCAGGCTTCTCTCTCCCCAGCTGTCCAGCGAAAAGGCAAAGTTCCCTCCTTGTCAGAGGCCAGCTTAGCCATGTTAAAGTCCCCACACATAACCCAAGTAGCTAGAGGCAAGTTGTCTGCCAGCCAAACCCATAATCGGGATCTTTCAATAGCATCATTGGGGGCGTAAACATTAGTTACATCAAAAGAATGATTATGCAGAGATAGCAAAATCCAGGTTGCATGTTGCATCGGGTCAAACCCATGTGCAATAACAGAAGAATGAAGGTGAGGTGCCAGAATAGTAATGACACTGCCTTTGCCAGCTTCATGCTGAGAAGAAAAGACAATGTCGTCCGGCCATATGACACGACAGGCAAAGTTCAGCAAAAACCCAGAAATTTTAACTTCTTGTAAACAAAGCACGTCTAGATTCTAAAGTCTACGATGAGTATCATGAACATAGTACTTTATGGAGAGGTCAGTTAGACCTCGCACATTCCAGGACAAAAAAATCATAAAAACTCTTGCATGGCTTCCTCATCCCCAAGAGAGGAGAAGCTATTTTGCAAGTAGGCTGGAACAGAGCCAAAATTGGGGAGAAAATCTCCAGACGAGGTGAACCGCCTTTTATCTGGGTCATCCGTGTGACCATCAGGACTACGAGACCTACGCATAGCCCTGGAAGTAGGAAAAGAAGCCGCTGGCGGCGCCAGAACCACTTCTGGAGTGGATGGCTTGGAAGCTGGACTCTTCCCCTGTGAAATAGGGTTTGAAACAACGGGCACCACTGGTGGCGTATCAGCTAGCGGGGAATGACCAACGGGCGCATCTGGAGACGAAAACATAGTAGCAGAGGCTGGTGGCATCTTAGGGCCTGAGGCATTCCGGCCTTTACGCGTAACTATATTCCATTCTTCTTTTTTTCCAGCATCAATGGCTTTGACTGGCACTTCTTTAGCCACAGGTTTCACCCAAGGGGTAGCCAGTGGGCAATCTTTGATCTTGTGTTCTGTCGATTGACACCGATAGCAAGTGTTGGGTAGATTCAAATAAAGCACCTTTTGAGAGATGGTGAGGGCACCAATCTGAATTTCAATAGTTTCCTTGAGGTCCCTGGAAAGGTCGACCTCAACACAGACCCGCTTCTGGGGACGGGCATTGAAAAATTTGTCATGCTCCATGACAATGACTTTGTCGAGGGTTTTGGCAATAGACTCAATAAATGGCCAACATGGCAAAGGGAGGCCAGGGAACTCAACCCAAACTAGAATCCTAATTTTTTTGTTGTCTGAGACAGTAAAGTCTCGAGACCATTTCTGAAAAACTAACAGGGAGGACCTAACAGTCTAGGGTCCACGGTTAAAAACTGCTTTCGCCTGAGAAGGGTTAGCAAACCGGAAAAGGAAAAAACCTTTGGTAAGGTTTTGCACACCATCAAGATAGACCCCATGCGGGGTCTAGCTCTTGTTGACCCAATCCTTGAGGATACTTTCAGGAGTACGACCCACAAAATATCCAATCAACGTATATTTTTCTAACCATTCACAAGAAGAATCAAATTCCTGTGGATTAAGAACAATATCAGGGTTACCTCATGAAAGACCTTTGGGATGAACTTGTGGGGACGTTTGTTCAGAGGAGGCACCATGGCTGTCCGAAGCTTCAACTCGCGCACCAGCAGTAATTGTTGGGCCGAAGTTGGCCGGAGCCATAATAAAAGCTAACCCTAATGCAAAAGGGATCCCGCAGTAAATGCGGTTTGATAGATGGATGGCTCAGAGCGGAAACACAGATAGTACGCCATACGCATGAAACCCTAGCAGAGCGATTTTCCACAAAAAATTGTTAACTCATTTGCACATTTTTTATTTTTTTGAACTTCTATCAATTTTGTCGCTCATTTTTTTTATTTTTTAATATTTTTCTATCGAAATTCATATCCAAGTAAAAACTAAAAAATTGACATGACAACATTATAAACACATTCCCACATATATAAAAAAAATGACATGACAACATTATAAAAAAGTTACCACATATATATAGTACTACATCGTAAACCAGTTACATGTCCACATTTTGTCTCAAATTAATTGGGATACATTCAAAGTTCATCTTTTCATATGGTCCCAGCAAACAAATGCAATTAAAATATAAATAAATGCAATTAAAATACTGTGAATCCTTCGTAAAAAAATTGTTTCAGCCTTCGCCATTGACACGATCTCAGCCCAAGCCGCCTCTCAAAAGCACAAGCTACACTGATGAGCTGCATCGACAACAGGTGCAAATGGGCGGACATATGCAGATGACACATCATCTGCCCACCTAAAGTATCCACAGCCATTGTCACCCTGCAATACCAACTCTAGGTTACTTCATACTATAATGAATAGTATCTACATTTTTTATAAACATAAAATACATTACCACTACCAACCTTCTTGCTAAGTGGACACCTCCAAAAAAATTTCTCAGGGTTCTTATCCGTGTGTGAGGTTTTCAAAATTCAGGGGCCTTCACCACACTCGTAGTCTGGCACATTAGCCATTGATATCGCCCACAAAACTGTAAAAGACAAACTCATAGGAAAAGAAATCATACAGTTTGAAAATTAAGTGCAAAAATAGTTTGCATCAATGTACATTAGTTTGATCCCCTATTCGATATATTCATAACACGAAGTTAATGGTATTTTACTACAATGCAAAAATTGCACGAAGTCAATGGTATTTTACTACAATGCAAAAATTGATTTTCCTAGTATTTGATTAGCACTTCATCAACTTACAAAATTCCAAGCATATTACTTTAGATGTTTTTCTATAGTTCAATTTTTATTCTTAATTTGAAAAAAAAATCCATAAAAATCAGCTTTCTCATAAAAACAAAATAAAAAACATATACTTTTATTGTATCATTAGTAAGTATAGGTAATGCTAATGTATATAATCTAGTTTAGATCTTGCATTTTTTCCTGACCATTAGATAGCCAATAGTCACGTGAGTAGACATACACTTCTACATTCTTAGATAATGTGTAGATTCAATTTTTTTTTATTAATTTTCATATCCCAATCAATACATTGTAAAGATGAAGAAGTATATTTAGGACATAAACACTCTACAATGCACGTAATGTGTATCCCATCAAAATTGTTAAATCATGTGGATGAACTTTGACATCTAAAGCTCATAATGGTGGCAGCTTAAATTAACTAAAGTGTAGCTGTAAATTCTCCCACAACCCACTGCCATAAGGACTACAAGGTCTCAAAATCCATTTGCTCATATATTGATGATGCCATAATCAGTGCAGAAATTCAATGGCAACAACTAACAATATGAAATACTAATGGAAAATTAGGAGATGACAACATGGAAATAAATAATAAGAGTTCTATGATCAGATTATCCAATTGTATATGAACAAATGGAATGACATAGTGCGTGGTAGAAAAAATAAATCAAGGTAGATTGCCAAGTCCTTGTGAGTGCAATCAGATTTGCAGTCACAAACCCTTGATAGAGTACATAGAAAGATGTGCATTGAATCTCGTTGTCATGTATATGTAAACATTCTCTGTATATGCCAACATTTGCACATATATTCATTACTATGGTGTGGAATTATACAGGCCATAATCCTGAATCGGATGAAAATCATCCACTGCACTTTGCTGATCACTATGCTAGCGTCCAAGTAATTAGAATTCCTCAACAAATGTTGGCTGAAAAAGTAATCAAACACTCATGGACTAACTGGTAGTTTGTTTGATCATTGGCACTATGCAAAAAGTATTGGATTCAACTCAGCAGTTCAAAATTTTGATTTGGATTTGGAATTCACTCATGGACTAACTGGTAGTTTGTTTGAGTATCTATCTATTTAGTCTCCCAAAACTTTCAGATTATATTTTATTTATAATTTTTAA
This sequence comes from Thuja plicata, assembly GCA_018584345.1. Taxonomy (NCBI): domain Eukaryota; kingdom Viridiplantae; phylum Streptophyta; class Pinopsida; order Cupressales; family Cupressaceae; genus Thuja; species Thuja plicata. The sequence goes on along the minus strand of MU225116.1, from coordinate 1,034,018 downwards.
ATTACATTCAATGTTCCACCTTTGTGATGAGATAATAGAGAAGAGATTTCAAAAACCACTTAAAACCCAATGAAAAAAAATGTCAGAAGACTTTAGAAAACTTGTCAAAATTAAATCTGAAGGTTGAATAAACTGCTAGCTTCAAATTCAAAATTGTAGACGTTTGAAGATCTAAATGCATGGAAATTCTCTATTGCGAGCCTTATTAAGGTTTAGATGGTGGAGATATAGTGGGTCAACTTCTATTAGTACATTAGAAGAAAGACTAAAAGCTACATCTAATGTGTAAATCCCACAATGCAATCTGCATTTCAATAAATAGAAATATCAATGAGGGCATTGCATAGTTGCAAAAAGAAACCTCTATGAAAATAGAAGAGAAGAAATCAACATTTTATTCCATATCAAAAATTGTTTTCAACTTTCCTAATGATTTAATGAAACTTTTAGAAACCAGAAAAACAAAACATGGTATAAACCAAACCATCTTCTATGTGTAATGATTCATTTAAACAAATATTACAGTAACTTCTAATCATTTTAACATATGTGTAGGTTATTCTAAGATCAAACTTTAGGTTTTCTTATATCCAATAAAAATATTATTATTATTCAAAGATCCAAACATATTTCAAAACATTTTCAGTTGCATGCAACTTGGCATGGTGCAATAGCATAAATTATTTCAAAACCAGTGATAAAAATGTTGATTGGATCGTGCCAAACTACGACTTCTGAAAGGAATGAGCATTTTTACTTATAATCCTCTCTGCAATATGCTTGAATTAGATGGATAATTTTTACTTATAGTTTGTTTGATCATTGGCACTGTGCAGAAAGCGATGGATTCAAATCAACACAAACTCAAACTCGTAATAAACTACTAATCATGTATGATTTCAAAAGAGATACAAATATACACAATCAAAAACAACAAATAAAAAACAAAACACGACTTAATGACTTGTTCTATTTGTAATGAATGTTTAGTGGAGTTCTTAAAAAATCCTTTTTAATCAGATATGAAAAGTTGAGAATCACAACTTTTTCTCAACATTTAGAAAGTCATTAATACATTCTATTAAAAATATTTGATTAAAATTTATATAAAAAACTATGAAATTGAGAAAGCATAAAGCAAGGTTGAAAATAACCAAAAGTGTCAAATACAATTTTTGAATACTCCATGTTACTTATCAATGTCATCGACCGAACAGGTGTGGCATAAGACTATCTAGAAAGTTGAAATATTCATTTCTCCACATTATTTGGAAGCACAACATTGTAACTACACTGGAAAAATTGTCAAAATTAAATCTAAAGGTTGAAGAAAACTATAGAATACCAAACTTTCTTCGAATGTATGTGACCCTCTATGATTCATTCATTATCAAGAACCCCTTTGCTCTTCCAGGTTCAACCAGAAAAGTGTCATATGCATCAACGAAGGTTTCTTCACTAAGCCCAGGGATTTCTTGTAGTGCAGCTTATACTTGTTCATAGACAACATTCACTTCAGTTGCATCCATTTTCATAGTTTGAGTTTCCTTCATGCTGTCACCTATCTTACCTGTGGTTTCACATATGGCATCTAAGGAACCTTCCATGCTAGAATGCTTCCTCTTTGGCCTCTTTGATGACATTGCTGAGCGATTCACACTACTGGATGCAGTAGATTGAGTGGGTACATGTGTAGGGATATCATCATTATTCAAATCAGAAACACTTTCAAAAGGTGCAGTGATATCCTCCTCATAATTGGGATCAAAGCTATCATTTACAAAATTCCCTTCTTCAGTCTCTAGAGGTGTTGCAAATGCATTGCCTTCGGCTATGTCATTGCCCACAATGATAGATAACTCACTGAAGTAGTAAAAGGTCCACCTCTTAAACACCTTGGCATTTTTGAAATATTTTCTCTACATGTTGGCATAATGAGTGAATTAATTATTTGTATTTGGTTGGTAACTTGTTAAGATAGATTAACTTACAATGAAAAAATTGTAAAAATAATTTCACCTTCAAGAGCTCCTCCCAAACCTTCTCATCAACGTCCATACATTGAATACTCTAATTACATTCAAAACCACTTGTGTTTTTCAATTCTTTCATGGTTCTGTAATCCTGTTTCCATGTTTTGAGTTACTTCTTACAGTTTTATTTGTCAAAGACATGTTCATTTCTTCATTGAACCTCTTCTCAATAACAGTCCAAGCTTCCTTTTTGAATCCTCCTTCAGCTTTTCTTCCCAGCTGAACTTTCTCATGGAGCAAGTCTAGAAGCTTTCATTCCATATCTTTGTTCCATACAATCCTCGTACAAGGAGTTGCATGGCTGGTTTGAACAACATCGTTGTCCATGCCATGGCTCATTTGAGAAACATTGTTGTCTATGCTTGTCAAAAGGTCTGTGAATGACATCACTGAATCACATGAACATTTGGAGACAAAAGTGAGTCATCAATTAATGCAATATTTCAAACTGTGTTCACTGAAGTTATTTTTTCAAGTAGTTCATGTGTGTTGTTCATGTTGCAACATCTAAGAAAAATTGTCTTCTTGTATCCAAAAGAGTTCCTAATGTCACTACTATGGAATGTAGAAACACTATATAGCCAACCAAAGTATAACATGTGAAGACTTTGAAACTTGCTAATATCATTGTATTTCTACATTTGAACACATTAGGATGATTGAGGCGTATGCTATAATGGAAGAGAAGTTACATCAGTCAATGTCTAATCAAGCAAGATGAGAACACAATATGAGATTTATAAGTACATGGAAATTCCAATCTGTCAGTTAATAAATACACACATATAATAGACATAAACTATGCCAAATTTAAAAATTTGTTATAAAAACTAATCGTAGGGGTACCCCACCCCAGGCTTAGTCCAAAAAATACGACAGTAGAATGAAGCATGTGGAGTTGCGACGGAACAATCAAGCATACCTGGCAGCAAGCGACTGATGATCAAGAGAGGGAATTAGGTAGCCTAGATTAGAGAATGATTGTCTGTATCAATACTATTCTAAAGTGGAATACAATGATCCCTAGAAAAACAAATGGACATCATAATAGCTAGGTGGGGGATTGTAAATATATCAATGATCTTTCCTCATAATAGGAGATGCACTGGTCTCCACATGCAGAAGAGAGGGAAAATATTTCTACAAGTGGTGTTGGAAAGGTCATTGAGCATGGTATTGACTAGGTGCAGCAACACAATAAGAAATACTTGAACCATTGCAAAGGTAGAAATGCTAAAAACACAACCTCTAGTTGTCCAAAATGTGAAAAGGATTAGCACCAGAATTGCAAGTGAATTGCTGCTAGAGGTGCATAATTCTCCAAAAGTAAAATCATGTTCATTTTTTCCAAGCTAGTAAAGTGAATGGAAACAAGTTATAAAAAATGCACAACTACAAGTCTTGAAGGCATACCCATAGGAAGCATAATAATAAAATAATGACAATGAATTGGAAAAAGGAGGGCCAAATCCATACCCAAGATACCAAAAGAAACCAAAATTGATAAAGAAACTTAGAGGAATTATTATAGATTTATGACACCTAAAGATAGTAACTAAACTTGTAGAAGCTTGAAGGAGGGTCATAATGATAAAAAAAACTAATGTGGAAACAATGCGATTAGATGCAGAGACAATTTCATAAATTTTGAATGAGAGAGAGCTAGCATGGCTGTATAGAAAACAAAATGATGTCATTGGATTTCTGCAAAAAGAACCTACAAAGTTAATTAACTCTGTCATACGTTCTTATTGCAGCATAGATTTTCTACACATCCATGCTAGGCTCTGTCTCATTCATGCAACCTTGCAAAGAGTCTCTACAAAAATAATCTACAAAATTAGTTAATTTTCTTTGAAACTTACAAAGATTTTATAGGTAAAACAATAACACATTTAATATACAGAAAATATCTAAATTGTGTTGAATACAAACAATGTGAGCACAAAAATAGAATAACAAATAAAAAAATTATCCTAGCTACCTAACAATCAAGAGTAAATGAATCTCACTTTACTGAAAGGACAAATCATAGGGATAAAATAATAAAACTATCAATCCTTGTCACCCCATGCTTACATCACATTGTGATACTTTCCAAAAACTATGAAAACTTTTAAAACATATCTAATCTTTACTTAGATTACAAATTAGAATTCTTGTCTCCTCTACTTTTATAGAAGATCAAAAAGAAATTAATCCAAAAGGATTTAGAAAACATATGAAAACAAGAAAATAGGAACAAAAAGAAGTTTGAGATACAAACAAAGAACAAGTTTCATATACAAGTATAAGTGTTTGCAGTGTCGCAGATTGTACCCAACACAGATGACAAAACACTTGAGCAGATAACAAGGGCAATTTAATAATCTGTCAGTTAAATTAGAAAATGCAATAAATAGAGAAAAACGTAAGGTAAATAACTTAGAATTGAGAAGAGGAAAGATTGCATCCTAATTATGATGAAATCAACTTCTAATTGGCTGATGATCAAAATATTCATCTTGCAAAAGTCTTTTAAGGTGTGGAAGGAGTATATAGTACCAACTTAAGACAAACCATGGCAGCGTTTGGTTTCTTTAAAACTAACTCAAAGTAACATCACCTTCTTACAAAGTTTCATAATGTCATTGCACAAGCTATTTAGGTTAGATAAAACAGAGCCCAAATATGAGGATCATTTCTCTAAAGTGTGACTAAGATCAAGATCTATAGTCTTCCCACATCATTCTTGCTGTTTCATCTCAAAATAATCCCCACACTAGTACATTACACCCTAAAAATTGACCAACATTTCCCACTAACCATTAAAATGATTTTTCTTTGTCGGTTTATTGAAGGAAAATTTTGATTTTTTTTAATCCATGCCTGTGTTTGTAGGAATTCCGATGAACTCGGGCATATAACTAAAAAAAAGGGGTGATTGCTTTCATTGATAATTTCATTTTGTTTTAATTGTATGTTGCAGAGCGGAGGCCGTAAGGACTAGGGCATCATTGTGTAGAGGGGAGGCCGAAAGGATTTTATTGCACGAAGAGGCCTTAAATATTTTGGAACCTCAAGTGTTGGATGATCTTCAATCTAGTTTACAACATCTGATTCTTATTGGGCGGCCGGGATCATTACAAGTTATCACCTAGTGGCATGTCATGAGCTGGAGCGTTGGTATGTATGCACGCTCATATATGTATATTAAATTTCACATCTTTGGCTTTAGTAATAGTAATTTATGGACATCCATCAACACACATAGGTATAGAGGGTTTCTAAACCAAGGAAATGACTAGGTAGCGAGATGCACAAACCATCGATTTGTTGAATAATATCTAGAAACTTTTATATGGCCAATGCAATTTGTAGGTGAAATCACTGCATCAAAACAATGGATGCCATGGCAGTGATAGATGCAAAACGTGGAAGCTTAGGCCTGACATGTTAATTGTCTAACTCATGAAATGTTCTATTTGACACAACCCCTCAATAAAATGTGGTCTCGAGCATTGCCATGATTTCAGCATGCGTTCAAAATGGATGATTTGAAATGTCTTTGGAGGCTTTCAAAAAAATTTCAATCTCCAAGCTAAAAACCAAAAACCTCAGATTTTACAATAGAATCGCATCAATGAGGGAGTTGCCCTAATTTATGGTAAAATAAATGATAGAGAAAGTTGATAAAATTATCATAGGCTTAGTAATGTAGGTAGGGAAGCATAATTGACAAATGCATGATTGGTGGTTTCATATAGAGATCACAGTTGAGATTCAATGGTGTTTGATATATTTTATTTGGTTTCAAGAGCTACAAAGTGTTAGAGATAATTCATTAGGGTTTATTGAGGAAGTTTGGTAGATTTGATTGCACATTGGTGGGTTTGATTATTGTTGGGTGTACACTCTAGGGCTAGTCATACATCTTCAAAGGGGTTGTACATTGCTTAAGAACACGGGTGGAATTTCTTGGAGGGTCTGATTTGATTTTGCAGAAGTTTTTGACTAGATTTTTGGCACATTTACTCCCTTCTTCTCTCTATTCTTTTGGTCATCCAATTTGGATTTGTTTGGTGTAGGTGGCTAGGGTTTGGAAACCCTCATCTATTGGTTTTTCTGTTGCTTGTCCATTATTTACCATTATGAATAACTAGGTATGTGAGTTTAATGTTTGTAATTATTTTTCACCATAGAAGTATCTTTAGTTTAGATTATTTATTATATTTCCACACTTATTTCATATTACAAGTAATTTTCTAAGCAGTGATGGTGACAAACCCCCGCACATTTAGATATTTGTATACTCATTTTCTCATGCATATTATTGTACTAGTTAAGTAGCGATGGTGACAAACCTTCGCATATCTAGATAGTTGTAATCTCATGTTAATTTCATATTATTATACCAATTGAGTTGCTACAAATAACCCCACTCATTTAATTAGTATTTCCATGAGAGCAATTTCATATGTGGGTTTATTGTGCATGCATGTAATCTGAAGCTAACATCTAGCATTAGTTATATCTTGTTTCAGTTATTTCAAAAGAAAAAAATTAGGGGTACTCATTATAGTGGTATCAGAGCTAGTTTTCCTACTAGCTTGTTGGGGTTTATTAGTTGCATGTGAGTTTGATACTCTTTCATTTTAGTTTGGAGAAGACCCAGGGTCACACATGTTGCTTCTTGTGGGTGTATACCATAGTTTGAGAGTATCTATATGTTTGCATGCCATTTTGGAGCCTTAAATGATATGGACATTTATTACATGTCGAGTTTGAGCATTTCCTATGAGAGCTAGTGGTAGGGAAAAAAGATATCAGAGTTATGCATCTTGTCAACCTAATAGGCGATAAATTTTAGAATTGGTTCTAAAAGGTTCCAATAATGTGTTGGTTTATTCTATTTAAAAAGATGAAGACTTTTGAGGAGAAAATACTAGAAAGGGTTGTAGAATTGAAGCAAAGTTGTCAAAGCTATACTCAGAGTTGGAAAAATTATGAAGGGACTTTAAAGTAATTGCATAAGGAAGTGGATAAGCATCTTGAATGGGTAAAGTCTCTATTTGGTGTTAAGAAGAAATCAGAAAAAGGTTCTTCCAATATAAGAAATCATGATGGAAGCAAGTACAAATTACGAAGGTAAAAATTATGTTTTTTCTTGCAATGGGTCTTCGAATCCTAATCACTTATGCACTGGTAAAATGAAAAATATGTCAAAAGATCAAAAGGCTACCAATATACTTAAATCCTCATTTCAAGAATTTTTAAAAATAATACATTTGAAGAAATTATTTTTTATTCCAATGAGCATGAAAATGAATCATCATGTGTTTCATCTATTACAAATAAGTGCATTGATGAGATAATAGAATCTAGTCTCACTAAGTCGGCCAAGGGTGATGTGTGTGAGTTAATACACCTTCATTAAATTAGGACAATCAAGCACAATTCTATGGAAACAAACAAACAATTTAATCTAAAGAATTGAATTTAACATCCATAACATTCCATGGTTCTCTAACTAGGCTTTGCAAGTAGAGCTCTCAACCTTAATCTCCACTAGTGACCATCCTAGAATGAGAAATTGATGATAAATGACTAATCTAACTCTCAATTCTCTCAAAAGATCTCAAAGATGAACTCAAATGCTCATGATAAATGATAAAATATCTCAATTTTCTCTCACTATTGCTCAAATTGCTATAAAATTGCCTATAATGAGGATGCTATGCATTCCAATTTTCTAGGATATGTTTATGCTTAGAAATGGCTTGTATTTATAGTAAAATCCCAAGGGTAGGGGGTAGAGTGAATTGATCATGGGTTAATCCTTGGTTGACTTTGATCTCTCAAATGGTTTCAAATAAGGGGACGATTTAAATGGTTGTCTCAAAGGTTGGGACAAGAAGACAAAGTCCTCAATTCTCATTGGTTGATCAAATTATGTTGAAAGAAATTAGGATTTATTTAATTCAATCAATTAATTAAATTAGCCATGTAAGGGTGAATAGGTTCACTTTGATTTTTGATTTAAACTATACAATTAATTGATTAAAATAAATTATATAATTTGATTGACCCCTTTTTGGCTTATATTTGATTATTTGATTTCACAATTAATTAATCCTTTGATTTTATTTGATTTAATCCAATTTGATTGATAAATGTCCATTTAATTTGATTTTGATCAATTTTGAAGCATTTTAAGCATTTTGATGAGATTTGCTAAGATTTGCAAATTTTGATGATAATAAGACACCTGGTCAATTTCCCAAAGTTGACTAGGTGTCTTAGTATCATCAAAATCTACAAATCTCAGCATATCTCATCAAAATGCTTAAAATGCTTCAAAATGGATCAAAATCAAATTAAATGGACATTTATCAATCGAATTGGATTAAATCAAATAAAATCAAAGGATTAATTAATCATGAAATCAAATAATCAAATATAAGCCAAAAAGGGGTCAATCAAATTATATAATTGATTTTAATCAATTAATTGTATATTTTAAATCAAAAAACAAATTGAACCTATTAACCCTTACATGGCTAATTTAATTAATTGACTGAATTAAATAAATCCTAATTTCTTTCAACATAATTTGATCAACCAACGAGAATTGAGGACTTTGTCTCCTTGTCCCAACCTTTGAGACAACCATTTAAATGGTCCCCTTATTTGAAACCATTTGAGAGATCAAACTCAATCAAGGATTAACCCATGATCAATTCACTCTACCCCCTACCCTTGGGATTTTACTATAAATACAAGCTATTTCTAAGCATAAACATATCCTAGAAAATTTGAATGCATAGCATCCTCATTATAGGCAATTTTATAGCAATCTGAGCAATGGTGAGACCAAATTGAGAGATTTTATCATTTATCATGAGCATTTGAGTTCATCTTTGAGATCTTTTGAGAGAATTGAGAGTTAGATTAGGCATTTATCATCAATTTCTCATTCTAGGATGGTCACTAGTGGAGATTAAGGTTGAGAGCTCTACTTGCAAAGCCTAATTAGAGAACCATGGAATGTTATGGATGTTAAATTCAATTCTTTAGATTAAATTATTTATTTGTTTCCATAGAATTGTGCTTGATTGTCCCAATTTCATGAAGGTGTATTAACTCACACACAAATGACACGCACCGTGGGGCTTTAAGCCTCATTTTCCATCATTTTATCAAATTTTTGTGTGTTTTTGGCTTTATTTTGTGTCTATTTGCAGAAAATAGGTGAAATGATGTGTATAAGCAATTTCATAACGCATATGAGAAGTTAAATGACGCGTGCATTTTTCACTCTATTTTTGTCTTACTTTCTATGTCGCGTATGAGACAAAGTGTGATGCGTAAGCTAGTAAAGTATTGCCTGCAAGCTGCAAAGTGCCGCCTATGAACAATCAACTGCCACGTGGGATCTATTCTGTGTCACACTTTAAACATTCTATGATGCCTGCAAAGTTTACTTTAGCGCCTGTGCATTTTTAAATGTCGCGTATTAAAGTTTCATTTTCGCTTTGAATGTTTTAAATAATGCTTGTTAACAGATAAATGTCGTGTATTAGCTGCTAAATGCCGCTTAGTGTTTTCTGTTATATTTTGTTGTTAAATCTTTAAATTCTATTTTCTAACTCTCTGTTTGTGTTTTTCCTGTAGATGAGCAAACACAGGAAAGTATAGAAACCAGAATTTTGAGTCACAAAGCCAAGAAAAGAGGTAAGAGCACAAATCAAACATGATAAGAAAATTCACGCTTCCAATAGTTTAGAAAATTTAAAGGAAGAAGAAAATCTATATGATCATTATATAAAAGTGTTTTTTTTTTATAAGAATAAATTTCCTACTCTTTAAGTTGATTTCTTATTTTTAATTTCTTTAAGTTGATTCTTACAAATTTGGATTAAAAAGAACTTAAGAGCACATTGTCAAATTGATTTTCAAGGTTTCTTCACTTTATTGGTTGTGTTGACTAACTTGTTGGAGGAGCCAGAGTGGGAACAATCGCCACTAGGTGAGTAGTAAAAAAGAAAAAATTAATCAAAAATGTGCCTAGCCTTTGCTAGCTTCAAAAATAAGGTACTTATCTTATCAAGCTTGCATTGATTAAATTGTGGCATTCATTTAAATCTAGTTTAATAAGAAAACCCCTATTATTGTCCAAGTTGAACAAACACTAGGCATATGCTCTCCACTTTTTGAAGTGGATCAAAAAGCCAAACATGTGAGTTCAATTTGGTAGAAAGAAAGGGAAGAATTAACCAAACATTTCCTTTATAAGAACCTCCTTGTCAAGGGGTTGAAAAACAACAAGTGTGTTTGAATTGTTTGGAACGAAGGAAGACAATAGGGATATGCTCTTCACTCTTTGAGTGAATCAAATTCCCAAACTTGTTGGAATAAGTTCATTTTCCACTTTCCATGTATGCTAGATTAAAATAGAGCTTTAGAAGGCCTGCCTCCCGAGAATTCCTTTACGAAGGCGGAGAGAGGGAACGACCCAAAGTGGGAGACAATCACTTTTGCCATGATATCATCCAACCCACTATAAATAAATGCACTTTACCTTAATTTAAAAGTGACTAAGTTGTGTGCAATTCATCCTCACTTCCCCGAGTACTCCTTTGGGATTGTGCAAAATCATACTTTTGTGCGTGTGGGAAGCCCGCAAGGGGGTAAAAGAACTTGACATGATTTATAATGGAGGCGTGATTAAAACCTAGTTAAATAGTAAGCCTACCTTCTAGAGCCATTGTTAAAAGCCATATTTGTTTGACTCTAGGTAGATTGCTTGGAAGAATTTCTTGTGCTATACTTGTAAAAAATGACTGAGAACATGCACTTTAAGTGTTGTTTTAGGTTTATGATGCAAATTTGATGTGTGTGTTGAGTTTGTATTTCATTTTCGAACAAGAATCTTCTCTGACAGCTCTAATTAAAGACATTAAACTTTTAAAACCTAAAAATTTTGAAAATTCAACTTTGATCGGTAAAGTGACATGTATGAGCATTTAAACGACACCTACAAACAATCCTGTGATGCGTAAGAACCTAAAATGATGCCTATCGGCTATCAAACATTGCCTAAGTCACTAGAAAGTGTCACCTAGAATCAATTTGATAATGCCTATCAATAGGCAAATGCCACATACTCACTGCAGAGTGTCACGTACAGTAATTCCAGTCACCGCGTGCTAACATTAAAGTGACGCGTACACAACAAGAAGTGACACCTAGAAACAAAGAAGGGAAAATAGTGGATACTTACTGAGGGTTTGAAAATAAGATACCTGTATTTTTGGATACCCTTTTGGATGTTTTACCTCTATGCACTTTCAACTTGATCAGAATCTGCCATTGTTGGACATTTCGCAAAATCATCCAAGGATTGATCATTTTAAGAAGGGATAAAAGACTAGAATCTTTATATTATTTATGTTCATGTCAGCTTTTACGCGATCTCATTATATCAAGGCTACCATGCAACCTAACGGATCCTATCTAAGGCAAGAGTGTCCTTTTCCAAGTGATCCTTTTACCTCTTCAAGACCATTACAAGAACCTATAATGGAAATGGAGCCAACAATGTCCTTTCCATTTGGCAACGTGGATCCCGATCAAATCAATCATGTTAATAAAGATACGAATAATAATGGAGGAGGAAATGTTGATCCTAACAACCAAGGGTCAAACAACAATAATAATGGAGGAGGAAACATTGACCCTAACAACCAAGTGTTAAACAACAACAATCTTGGAGGAGTAAATCTTGAACCTAACAACCAAGGGTTAAATAATAATAATAATAATGGGGGCAACATTGACCCTAATGATGAAGAATCAACTAACGAAAAGATCAATGAAGCAATACAAAGTCCCTTCTTCATGAAGCTCATGGAAAAAGTGTTGGAAAAGGACAAAGAAAAATACTTTCTAGACCTAGCACAAACGGGTCTCAAACTTCCCCATGACTATGATGTCAACAAACTTAAACAAAAGGAAGTTGAGGCTAACCCTATTGATATCATTAACAAGCAATTTCAACTCTTCCAAATGCAATTGGACATGATGAAACAAAGCGGGGTTCCTAAATCCTTTTCTATCAAAGCTTTGTGTCCTTTTCCATTTGATAAGTCATTAATTATGGTTCCATTCCCAACTAATGCCATCTTTCCTAAATATGACAAGTATGAAGGAAAAAATGATCCTCAAGATCACCTAAGGAAATTTTGCGCATTGAGACTAGAGTTCATGCATGAAATGACTTACCAAATGAGGTTATTCCCTAGAAGTTTGGGAGGCATGGAAATGGAGTGGTTTTCAAAGTTACCCTCTAGCATCCAAACCTTTGAAGAATTGGCCTCTAAGTTTGTAACTCATTATTCTTGTAATATCAAACATGAGATTACAATGCTTAATTTATGTAACACCAAGAAAATAGAAGGAGAGGGATTCCTACTTTTCCTACAATGATGGAGAGCGGTATTTTCTAGATGCCCTCGAAGTGTACCCAAAAAGGAAAAGATGGATATCTTTGTAAATAGCTTGAATCATGAAATGAACTATCAGTTAAGGCTACAATGTCCTAGTTCATTCCAAGACCTAATTGAGATTGGGGTTACAATGGAAGAGGTATTGGTCAAAAGTGGAGAAATCAAACTTTACAAAGATAACAAGAATAACAACAACAACAATACTTCCAATACCAGTCAAAATCATAATCCCCCTAACAACAACCAGTTTTGGATAAGAAATAAATACAATAAAGGAGTGGTCAATGATGGAGTGGTAGAGGAAAATAATTTAAAGGCCACCCCTTTCAATCTCACCAAAAGTTCAGTTCAAGCCAATAATTTAAATCAAGCACCCAAAGTTCCCTTTAACAACAACAACACTAATAACAACTTTGGGAATAATCAAGGGGCTTACAAGCCTAAACCTTTCTTTGCACCTACACCCAAAAGGACATTCACTAATTTAGGTGAACCATTGGAAAATGCATTAAGAACACTTATTACAAATAAAATTATTGACCTACCAAGGGCTCAACCATATGAACCTCACATCAAGCCAACTTGGTGGAGTGAGAATAACCATTGTGAGTACCATAGAAATCGGGGACATAAAAAAAATGATTGCATGCATCTCAAACATGTGGTACAAGATCTCATTGACAATGGTGTGATAAAGGTAGAAGGCCCTCAAAATAATGAATATCACACAGCCTTTAAGACTCCTTTCTATAAACATGAAAAAGGAGAATCTTCCAACTCAAACAATGAAGGAAACAATGGGAACAATGCAAGAGCCAATAATAATGTTAACTTTGCACATACCTATGATAATACTATCAATGCCCTATCAGGACATGAGAGTACTATCAATGTTGTGGTGATCAAAGACCAACCTCAGGTGGAAATCACAAGGGGGAAAACCTCAAGGGTTACCCTACAAGGGGGTACTCCTATAACTATTGGTCCCAAAACACCAATTATTTTGGCTAAACAAACATCACCTACAACAAAGCCTTATAGTTTGGTGAATCAATTACAAAAGACTCCGGCACAAATATCAATTTTGGAGTTGTTGAATCTTTCTCCTAATCACAAGGAGATCTTGGAAAAATCCTTAGTTGAGACCACTGTTCCTATAAATTTGGAGGAAGATAAATTTCAGAACATGGTAGGACATCTCATAGCTCCTCATTGTCTTTCATTTTCACAGCAAGATGATATTTCTATCACACATCCTCAAAACTTACCCTTGCATATAGAAGTGTTAATCCAAAGGCATAGGGTCAAGAGAGTTCTCATAGATGGGGGAGCTGGTCTTAATATTTTCACTTTAAACCTTGTTAAATCATTAGGGTTAACTGAGTCTTCCATTGACCCTAAAAAGAAAAATATCATTAAAGCTTATGATGAGGAGGAAAGATCTTCAAAGGGTATGATTATTCTACCAATTCAAGTGGGACCTATCAAAAAGAAAACCATATGGTAGGTCCTTGATATGAAATTAACTTATAATATCTTATTGGGAAGGCCATGGATACATGAAATGCAAGCGGTACCTTCTACCTATCACCGATGTATAAAATTTCCACACATGGGGGAAGAGATCATGATTGGTGGAGATTAAAATACATTCCAATATTGCAATGCATTGAAGCCAAGTCATGAACTATTTATACATCATAATAGGGAAGGAGTCATCCTTGATATTACCATGGAAATAGATAAAGAGGAAAGTTCAAAGTCAACATCAAATGTTACATCAACCTCCAACCCTCATCAAGGTAACTCAGCTACATCAACTAAGGGAAAATAAAAGATGATTTATGAGGGTAAACATTCCCATGATAATTCAGTAAAGGTTTCTATGCCAAGGATGGAAGTTTCAAAACCTTCTAAGGAAGAGAGAGAGAAAGTCAAGAGAGATCAATATTAAAAAATGAGTGACATGATGAACAAATTTGAGAAACAATGCAAAATTCACTCAAAAGGGGTAGGGGAATACTCTGTTTCCCTCTTTGATTTACCTACATCCCCAAGGACACATGGGAATCCATACAAAACTCATCAATCTCACAAATATAATTCTCATTTTGTGAGATAATGTGACAAAAAAGAAATGGAAAAAGAGGATAATGAAGTATTGCAATGACTCTATAAAGAGGAGGATAATTCAAATAATCCCATTGAAAGGGTACAACATATCACCATCCAAACTCATCAATATGGTAAGGGATTTGATATGATGAAGAAAATGGGATATAAGGGAAGAGGACCCTTAGGAGTTCGCAATAGAGGATTATTAGAACCTATTGAACCAGCTTGGAGAGAAAAAGAAGAGAAAGCCAGCATAGGTTTTCAACATAAAGGAGAAAGTTCAAGTCTCGTGCATGATTTTCGTGAACATATACACATGGTAGGTTCTGAAAGTGAAGATGATTCTAGGTATTATGAGTGGGATTCCTTTTCTGAAGAATATTTTCATGACATAGAGGTTGATGTTATTCACACCTATGCAATTCCTCCAAAAGTTGAGAATCAAGAGCATGTGACTCAAGGTTAGACTTCTACTCAAACATCAAGTGAACCTCAACAATCCAATTTAGAAAAAGAACCTCCTTACAATCAATGGGTAGGTGAACCTTGGGTACCTTCGTGGGTGGGAGATTCTAACCTTATGTTTAATCCACACGCTTTCTTTCCCATGGAAATCTTAGAGGACTCTAGTGAAGAGGATTTTGATCCTACTTCCATGGACCATCTTGAAGAGGCACATGTCATAGACCTTAATGATACAATGTATGAGCCATCCAATGAAGTCATGTCCCTAAATCCTTCAAGTGATAATTCATCCAATGAATCCTTGTCCTTAATGCACCCCGAACTTATTGATTGGGATCTTTCCGAGCCAAATGAATTACTATACTTCCCAAATGACAATGCAATGGCCTTATACCTAAATGCGGTTGAACCAAATTATTCCATCAAGGAATTCACTCCAGACATGATGATAGGGGCAGGTGTCCAACCTCTCAATCCACAAAATAAAATAAAAAAATAAAAAAAATGAGAAGGTCTAGTGGTGAAAACCACCATGTGGCGGTGCTAGACTCAAAAAAAGTAAAAATAAAGGATGTTTCCAAAGGTGAAAACCCAACTATGGAACCTAAGGAAGAGAGGTTGGACACCTTACCAGAACATTAAGATGAAAGATCACCTATACTCATTGAACCCATAGAAAAATTTAATATTGGTACCAAAGTGGATCCCAAATTTATTCACTTAGTAGCATCTTTGAGTCCCTTGGAGAGGAAAGAGTTCATCGAATTCTTTCAAGAAAATAAAATAAAATTTGCATGGTCATATGGCAACATTATTGGATTGGATCCAAGTTTCATAATGCATCATCTTAATGTGAAACCTAGTGTTAAGCTTGTCAAGTAGAAATTGAGAAAAATGCATCCACATATAACCCTTTTAGTAAAAGCAGAATTGGAAAAGTTACTCAAGGTGGGATTCATTAGAGTAATTGCATATGCAGAATGGATCTCCAACATTGTACCGGTTACCAAACATGATAAATCCATAAGAGTTTGCATGGATTTCATAGATCTAAACCTTGCTTTTCTAAAAGATGACTTTACATTACCTAGCATTGATGCTATTGTGGATCTAACTGTCGGTCATTCTATGTTTTCACTTATGGATGGATTTAGTGGATATAATCAAATTAGAATTGCACCTGAAGATCAAGAGAAGATAGACTTTACATTCCCATGGGGTAATTTTTGTTGGAATGTGATGCCCTTTGGTCTCAAAAATGCCAGAGCAACTTATCAAAGAGCAATGACTACCATTTTCCATGATATGATGCATACCTTTTTAGAAGATTATGAGGATGATATTCTAGCTAAGTCACATGAAAGAAACTATCATTTACCCATACTTGAAAAGATATTCACAAGGCTAGAAAAATTCAAAGTGAGACTCAACCCAAAGAAGTGTGCTTTTGGGGTACAATCTGGAAAACTCCTAGGGTACATTGTTTCTGCAAAAGGTATTGAAGTAGATCCTGAAAAAGTACAAGCAATAATGGACATGGACATTCCAAAGAATATTAGTAAAATGAGGTCACTTCAAGGGAGACTTCAATCTATAAGGAGGTTCATCTCCCAATTGGCGGAAAAATGCCACTCATTCACAAGGTTTCTACATAAAGTCACCATCTTCACATGGGATGAGGAGTGTGACAACGCTTTTACATTGATGAAAACATACTTGATGAATCCACCCATCTTGATGCCACCTATTCAAGACAAACCTTTATTACTCTATATATCAACAATGGAAAAATCTTTAGGGATCTTATTGGCACAAGAAGATAATGAAGGAAAAGAAAGAGCTATCTACTACTTGAGTAGAACCTTGATAAAATATGAATTAAACTATAGCTTCATGGAAAGGGCTTGCCTAGAAGTGGTATTTGCCTCTCAAAATTTTAGACATTATATGTTGATGCATAAGGTGAAGCTAATAGCCAAAATTGATCCATTGAAATATATACTTAGTAAAGAAGCTCTCACTGGAAGGATTGGAAAATGGGTAATGGTGCTTAGTGAGTTTGACATTGAGTATGTGGATAGGAAATAAATTAAAGGTCAAGTTATTTCAGATCAATTGGATGAATATCCTTTAGAATCTACACATCCAATTCAAGTGGATTTTCTTGATTCTAAGATTGTTAATGTGGAAGCCAAGACATGGACCTTATACTTTGATGGATCTTACACCCAAAATGGTAGTGGGGCAGGCATTCTTTTGATCACACCTCAAGGTTACACAATCCCAAAATCTTACAAGTTATTGTTTCCTTGCACAAACAACATTGTGGAGTATGAATCTTTGGTCATAGGTATGAAGATGGCCTTTGAATGGAATGTCATAGAATTACAAGTTTATGGGGACTCTCAATTATTCATCAATCAAGTAAATAATGAATATAATACCAAGGATGAAAAATTGATGCCTTACAAAAAATTGGTGGATGATTGGAAAAAGTAATTTGCTTTGATTACTTTTGAACAAATCCCATGTGACAAGAATAGAGTAGCAGATGCAATGGCTACCTTGGCATCTTTGCTTCAAATTCCTGATCAAAATGTGAGGTATGAGTTCTTGGTGGAAGAATTGGTTAAACCAACATTTGACCTACCTAATTCTAAAATAATTTCCCTCCTAAATGGACATGACTCACCATGGTATGGACCCATTTATGCCTACCTAAAATACCAAACCTTACCTATAGACCAAACTCGTACTCAAAAGTGAAATTTCATAAGACAAGTGGCTCGTTATACCATCCTTTCTAACACATTGTATCGTAAGGGTCTTGATGGAATGCTTCTTAGGTGTCTCGAGGAAGATGAATCAAAACTAGCTTTAAAAGATGTCCATGAGGGGATTTGTGGGTCACATTCGAGTGTGTTAAACTTAGCTAAGAAAATCCTACGCATGTGGTACTTTTGGAGAACCTTAGAAAGAGATGCTTGTTAATTTGTAAAGGTTTGTGCAAAATGTCAATACCATGGAGACATGATCCATGCACCTACACAAGAATTACACCCATTTGTCACACCATGGCCATTTTACCAATGGGGTTTTGATTTGATCGGCATGATTTATCCACCTTCTTCCAATAGACATAAGTACATTCTCACCGCAACAAAGTATTTCACTAAATGGGTTGAGGATGTGATGTCCCTTTAACAACTGCAACAAGGAAACAAATTTCCATGTTCATCCTTAATCATATCACTTTTCGATATGGCAGTCCTCATGCCATCATCATGGATAATGGAAAATAATTTAATAACAAGGATGTAGATGAACTTTGTGACACATTCCATATTACTCATCATTCTTCATGCATTTACTATCCCCAAGGTAATGGACAAGCAGAAGATACGAACAAGAATATTCTCAAAATCCTCAAAAGATCGGTTGGTAAGTCAGGTAGAGATTGGCACCTTCAAATCAATCCAGCATTATGGGCCTATCAAACTAGTATTTGCACCCTGACAGGAGCTACACATTTTTCATTGGTTTATGGGGCTGAATCTATCCTTCCCTTAGAAGTTGAAATACCATCCCTACGAGTGTCACTACATGGATTAATTATGGATGAGGATTATAGGGTCGCCCGACTTAAAAAATTGAAATTGTTGGATGAACATCAAACACAAGCCTATGATCATTTGAAAGCGTATCAAAATCAAATCTCACAGAATTATAACAAGCATATTAAACCAAGAACTTTTCAAGTGGGAGATTTAGTATTGAGAGAGAATCCTAAAAATCAAGTTGATAGGGTAAAAAAAGGAAAGTGATAAGAAAATTGGCTTGGTCCTTTTTTCATTGTTTCTTCTTTTGGAATGGAGACTTACAAATTGGTCGATTGTGATGGTGATGAATTACAAGAGCCTATCAATGGCATTCATCTTAAGAGGTTCCACACCTGATTAGACAAAAGAGTATCTGATGAAAGAGTACCAGCTAAGAGTATAAGATGAGTCAGCATCAACTTTGTACATGAGATAAAGTAAAAAGCCAAAAAAAAAGGAGAAAAGATCAAAATACAAAAAAATTAGAAAGATCAAAAAGCCAAAACATTAGAAAAGCAGAAAAATTAGAAAAAGGTGAAAATTGAGCATGAAGAAATCAAAAAAATTAACAAATCAAAAAATGTTGTCTTGGTGAAAACCTAGAAAATAGGCGCCTTGATGATAAAAAAAAACAAAAACAAAAAATTGAAAAAGAGAAAAGTGCCTTGGTGAAAACCTAGCAATAGGCACCTTGGTAGCAAAAAAGAAAAAAGAAAAAAGAAAAAAAAGAAAAAGAGAAATAATCCCAAAAGGTGAAAACTTGGAAATAGGCACCTTTTGTCCCTTAGGTATTTCCTAGTCGCATTTGTACATATTGCCTTTCACCATCTCATTTGTTCATTTCCTCATTACATCCAACATTTGTGCATAATTCATAATAAAGTCTTTCAACTACATTGTTGCATTCTAGCTTTCATTTTCCCTAAATTTCACATTGATCACATTTATCACTTGGGGGAAAGCATCATGGATTTTTGGTACTAAACAGATTCAACAATGCACAATCTTGGTCACATGATAGAAATAGATTTTCAGATTCAGAGGAGAGATATTTTGGAACCTTTGATGAATATCATTGTTCAACCTAAACAGTTTGATCCTACAACATGATCCTTGAGTTTCATTGACTTATTTTATCAAGATTAAAAATTGACAACACCCTAAATGATCAGAATGTTTAGAATTCTTTTTGAAAATCCCTATACATTGTGATACACTTGAAATTTTTGATGAGTTTTTCATTGAGTTTTTTGAGTCATGTCTTTTTAGAAAACCAATGATGTTTTGACTAGATTGGCGATGATGGAGACATGATATTTTCTTGGCTTTTGTGTGACTGTTTTGAGGGAGATTCTTTAACTTGTGTGAATTCATCTAAGGACATGGTCATCAAAGAAACATCGAGGACATTCATATAGGAAGGAGGATTAGCCTTTGTTTGTTTATGCAAAAGGATACCTTGGATATTCAGATCTTCTATATCTTAATACCAAAATCCACTTGCAACATTAAATCTATTGAAACCGGTATTCATACTCCCATGGTTGGTCATTCAACTAGTGAGGGTTGTACTAGGTTCCTAAGAGAGGTTACCAAATGAGATGAAAGTCATATTCATATTCTTATGGTCGCAGTGGCACCAGTAAGGATTGTATCAACTTTGAGTTCCACAATGCTCAATGATGAAAATATATCTCTTTTGCAGTTCTTTCGCAAAAAGATAGTGACCTTTAGTTGCATTGCATTGCATGTTCATGTTAGATTAATTGCATTATTTAGAGTAATTTTTCCAAGTACAAGGGGGTTCATCATTTTTTTGGGGGTTACATCAAAATTTCAATGGTTTCAAATTAATTATGTGAGATTATCTTTTGTATCCATTCATAGCATTAATCATTAGTCATTATTTTTCCATATCTTGCTTGAAAACAAAATAAAAGATACATTAATCATTATTCATTTATCCTTCATCTTTTAGAATTGCATTTCATAAACTAAGTTGCATACATCAAAATTCAAAAAGATAGTTGCATTCATTTGACCTTTGCACTAAGTATTGCATCCATATCATTGCATTGCATAAACCATACATCACATTAAAATCAAAATCATATAGAAATAGTTGCATATTTATCATTTGCATCCATCTATCTATGTGATACTCTAAGACATTGCATCCATAGCATAAATAAAAAGTAAGTGCATCATAGACATCATGTAGATATGCATATAAAGAAATCTCACATGATCAAATCAACATCAAAGGGAAATCAATCAAAGAGCATCATAGATAAATGTTCATCATCAAATGTCTATAACAAATCAGTATATCAAAGATACCTCAAAAAAATGATCCATACATCAAGTCCTGATCAAAACTCCATATGATACATCAATACAATATCTAGATATCAAGCTCATATCTCAAGACCCAGCTGGGGCACCTGATCCATCCCCTGATCCGTCAGGACCCTTGTCACCTACTCTATCCTGAGTGGAAGGTGGTTCCTGACTCATGATAGAACTTGTCAATAACTGAGCTAGGGTAACCAAGAACTGTTGTAACATTGTAGTAACCTAATCTAACCATCCAGTAACTGCAGTCATCCCTGCCTGTAATCCTTGCACATCCTATACTAAGTTATCAACAATAGGAGGAAATGGAGGTGCCTGAGGGGCCTAAGGTGCTAAAGGTACCTATGGTATCACCTGTGTTTCACTAACATGTGGATCTACCTAAGGGGGTACCTGTCCCTATCTCTGTGGGGATGTTGGTCTCTACTGATCCTGACCTTGTAAAGGAACCTATAATGGAACCTTCCTAGATGCCTATACTTGTCTATATCTTTGTCCTACCCAAGCTGCAGCTGGAATGGCCTACACCTATCTCTACATAGGTACCTGTACCCACCTTTGTCTAGGCTGTCTGAACCTACCATCTCGAGCTCTCACATGTCCACCTTGCATTCGAGCACCTGTAGCTCTCTGTACTCGAGGAGACCTAGGTAATCTCTATATTCTCTACCTCTAGGGTCTACCACCACCATCACCACCATCATCTCCATCTGCATCATCAGTAGATAGTTCATCAACATCCAGAATAGGCTCCACCGAATCCATGAATCTAGTGAATCTATGCTGAGAAAACTACTCTCGATACTCCGTGGACATACCTGCATCAGCCACATGATCCATCATATCCCATCTAACATGGCCCTGCCACTTGATCTCTGAACATGCAAATTGATAATCAACCTGAGCTACCCACATGGATCTCTGTGCCTGTACTCTAGCATACAATGCCCTACCCTATGGCATATCCTGAACACGTCCAAAATAATAGAGAGCTCTCCCAAAGAAAAATCTCTCTATACATAGTGGTGATCGACAAATCATCCACTGAGGGGAAAAAATATATGGAAGCTCATCATCATCCTCTCTTCATCCCTTGCAGCCCAAGTATGGTCTCCATACAACCTGATCAATATTGTTGATAGTCTGACGCCAGAACTCAACCTTGCCCAGATGATGCTGGACAATCATGCCATCATATAGAAATGCGTACGGATATCCTTGAGCTTGCACTCATGCCAATATAGGTCTAGTAATTGGGATATTCTCCCAAGTCCATAGCTATAATAATACTACACCTATAGAAATAGCCGCACTGTGCCTGTATACCACCTCATGTAAATCATGATATAACTACGCTAACACGCATGATCCCCAGTCTAACCTCTAAGGATGTGCAATCAAGTCCTCTATAATATGGCCCCATCCAATTGAAAAACCATGACATCTCTTATCTGGTAAGAGAATTCCTCTAATCACAGATCCTAACAAAGCTAGAAAAGTAGGAAATGAAGAAAATTGTGCCCATGTAATGCTATCATCACCAATCATAGCATCTATGAACACTCATCTACATGCGCTCCCATTGTAAACCTGATCATAGTAAACCTGCTCTCCATGAGTCAGGAGCCTCAGTAATCTATATATATCCTCTGGCATGATGGTCGTCTCACCGAGGGGTAGATGGAATATGTTATGGTTAGAGTGCCAACACTCTGCCGTAGCTGTCAACAAACCTCAGTTCAATTGAAATCAAGGAAGATCTAGATGGAATCTAAGCCCACATGTATTGATCATATGTCTCTATGGAGGGGTCAACTCATCCACCAAATCAAAGACCCAAGCAGCTACATTTCGTACATACAACTTACGGTAATGTTCCTACATTTTGTAAATGAAGTGAATTATATTAGTATCTTTTTATTGGTGGATCATTCTGAGTCAATCAAACATATTAAATCTATATTTACTCTTTTTGATCACATCAACCTATTGTTCTTGACCTTTAGATCTTGAGAAGGGATCAATTTGTAATATCTTTTAATCAATTTGATTGATATATCAAACATTCATTGGTATGATTATTCTAATATCCTAAACACTAAGTAAACATCATGGAATCACATCTTTTTAGCTTGGTAATCAATCTGGTCATTCAAATCATCATGTCATGCTACGCATCATTGAAAATATCATATGCATCATTTAAAATGTTGGAGGCATCGCTTTACAGCATACGCGACATTTGCAAACTCTAAACGTTATTCAAACTATGATACGCGTAATTAAAATCTTAAGAGTTTCCTACGCGTTATTTCCAACATGGGGTTCACATTTTAACATAATTCCTAAGCAATTTTTAAATATTCATACACGTCATTTGCCTATGTGGACATGGCATTTCCCTATCCTACATGTCATTTAACACTTCCTATGCAGCATTTTGCTAAATCTAACCTAAAAAGCATCAAAAATGACATTAAATGCTATTAGAAATGAGTAATAAATGCATCAGGAAGGTTCAAATCACTCACTAGAGGTCCATAGTCAAGTGGTCTCTGATAATGACACGCTCTCTCGAATTGATGCTCTCAAATAGGGACCACCATTACTCTCAATCATGGCAAAAACCAGAACAAAATCTCAATAGTGAAAAGTGAAAATGAATAGTAAATTTGGGGTTTTCAACCTTTTTAAACTATTTTGACCTAATTTTGGAGATACGTTTACCCCCATCTTGTCATCTTATCATCATTCTTCTTAATGTTTTCAGAAATGAAATCATTTGTATATACTTTTTCCTCAATCACATCATATTAGCATCAGGACATCAAAATGTTTTCATTTCTAAGGGGACATATCTTATCAAATCAGCAAATCAGAAATCTGCATCATCCTATATCAAATTTGGGGCATTAAAATTTTAAATTTTTATCAGTGGGGCATTCTACATCAAATCAAGTTCTGCATCAAGTTTCACATCAAGTTCTGCATTGGTTTCACATCAAGTTTTGCATCAAGTTTCACATCAGGTTTCACATCAAGTTCTGCATCGTTTCAAATCAGGCTTTTATATAAGGTTTTGCATCAATCAATCAATCAGTATCAAATAAGTGATCAGGACAAGCAATTTTATTTGAATCAATGGGCTTCACACATCAATTCAAAGAGGGGCATTTGTAGACACCCAAAATTAACCAGGTGTCTTAGTATCATCAAAATTTGCAAATGTCATGCCGTAAACTTTGAGCACTAAAACCTTAACCTATTGAACTTAAAACTTTCATTTAAACATGATATATTAACTATAGAAAATGAAATATTTTCTAAACCTTTGCAAATTAAATTGATTGAAAGATCAATATAGAATAACAACATCAATTAGAGTAATAGTCCTCAAGGTTCCTTTTCCACTATATTAAGTAAAACAACTATAAATTCATTTTGATAACAATCATTTCAAATAAAGTTCCAAATAATTATTTTATTAATATAAATAAACATACTCTGATTCCAAAAATACAAGAATATTACAATTTCCAAAACCCTTTCAAATTTTACAAGTGAGAAGCTTGAATAGAAAAAGACTTTGAGGTAGAAATTTCATCCAAGACACCAAGACTTCGGCTAAACTTTCAAAAGCTTTCTCTAAACCTGCAAGAACATCAAGGTTGACCATGGAGGCTCACCTCCCAACCTATGCCTTTACAAGGTCACCCCCAAGCTAGGGGATCTAGAATTGGACCAGGATACATACACACATAACAACCACAAACATGAAAATAGGAACACCAAAAAAAAACCCAATTCCCAAGGATAAACATAGGTCTCCAAAAGACCTGAAACAAAGGGGTGAAAGAGCACTACCACAAGAGGAGAAAGCCAATAATACAAACTATGTACACTAGGAATAGGCCTCACATGGGCTCAACATTCCTAAGTACCACATATATAATCTTGTTTCATGGCCACACATGGAATCATGAACAAATTTCTACCCTTCACCTCCATGCCCTACAACGACAACTAGAGTAAATTTACCTTTCTTTCACAAAACAAGTTATGGCTTCAAGCCTTCCAATTTTTCTTATGAACCCCAAATTCCTTGGGAATTCTTGGCATCATAGGCACCCATATACCCATGTACATCCCTCCACACATGGGAGACTCTGCACTACTTGGGTAGATCACTAACTTTCACCCCATGAAGGTTACCCAACCCTCCCAAGGGTGAGTAAGCCTTGAAGAACCCCATATACAATCAATTACAAAATAAAATATAAGACTCAACACATAAACTCCATGAAAACCCATGAAGCTCAAAATAATAACATAAACTCCATTCATAGATTTCTCAAGCTAAGTTCAAATATAAGAAAAGACTACCCTAACTATGATAATCAGAAAACTCACCTCAAATCCTAGCTATGGAAAATGCAAGGTGGTTTGTGAAGAGCTTCTCCTCCTCATCCTTCCTCCTTCTCTGAAGACTTACCCCTACAAAAATGAACCTGTCTCTAAAAGTAGAGAGTGGGTGTGTACTCAAAACTCCCTCTAAGGCCTTCCTTATATAGGCATTCTTCCTAAAATATTAGGAGTCATAAATGGAGGGGAGACCCTAATCCATCTACTCTCCCCACTTGCCTTCTTCATAAATGAACTTAAATGTTTGTAAGGAAAGAAGGGATGGCTTAACCAA
>MU225116.1:972189-997988 GCA_018584345.1 Thuja plicata | reverse complement strand
TGCACCATATATTGTTTTATACACTGTTTATTTCATTGAGACCGTGAGCTTGGCATTTGTAATGTATTTGTTGTTATTGGATCAATGTATTTTTCCCACTTATTCATTATGTTGGCATACTTATTCATTATTGTTACTGACTAGTTGTTGAGTTTGTGATCTCTTTCTCCCTTGGGAATGTTTTTCAAGTAGAAATGGTAGGATACCATCTATCTTTCTTGAAGAATCTTTATCAAAAGGGGATCAATTTCCTTTATCTTCAATCAAATAAGGGGTGCAGAAGGTTGCTTTGCATCCATTGGGTATATAAATTGAGTGGTATACCCAAACGGTGCAAAGCATCTTCTGCACCCTCGATTTCAGTGAAGAGAGAAATACCTTTGATACCTTTTGGATAAAGAAGCTTCATAATATAAATATGATATCCTACCATTTCTACTTGAAAATCATTTCCAAGGGATCATAGATTCTCTATCCTACCACAGACATGTGTGCGTTCCTTATCATAGCCTTAACATAAGCTCAATCTCATGAGGTTGTAGTGGACCCAATTGATCTAGATTGACCAATAACAACTTCCACTTTCTACATTGAAAAATTACCATATCTCTCTCTTCAAGGGTGGGTTATTCATTACTACCAAGTCATGTTGTATTCAGTTGTATGTAGCTCTGATTGTTTATTGTCTACTATGCAATCTTTAGCATATGTATCATGTGACTTATGTAAATCTGATTATGATTGGCCTTCATAACATTGATCTGTATCATAAAGACATTGACAAAATTGAAATCATAAGGACTCTTTTTCTCCATCTTGTTATCCATGCATATTCTACGCAACTACACGTGCATTCTCGATTTAGAGTGGGAAAATCTTATTTTGGATGCTTCGTTCATGTTTCCGCAAATTCAACTGGTAGTGCTTTATCCTATGCTTATTTTATGATTTGAAATGACTAAATATGCATAGGATGAAGAAGCACAACCTTGGTTTCATTCGACCACAAAAGCATGGTCCAAATGCTAAAGGCCAAAAACCAAAATATAAATCTCTTTCCTCATAGAGAATAATAAAGTATACTCAAAAGAGGGAGAGTGATGTTGACTACAAAAGGAAGTTGCGGTATGATATGCAAAGAAGTTTACTTGTGTTTGTATGCATGCAAATTTGATCTAATGTTCACATTCATGGCATTGTAGAGTGATGGTCAAGAAGGAACTAATGGGAATTAGCAGGGTCTCCAATTCAGAGGTGCAGTCATCTACATTTATTGCTTTCATTTTACTTCCTTCAGCTGTTTTATGTTTAACATTTGGTGTACAATATTCTAAATTCCTCAAATTTTGACATGTTTATATGGATCCAAATTATAAACAAGAAACTTAAATGGGTTTAAAAGTTCTACCATCCTTTAAAAGACTAGTTTTAAAGTTAAACCTGAACTATAATGTCTCTGTGAGTTACGTAGGCAAGGCCATCTATGATGAGCCCCCGAGGCATTAGGTCTGGCCCTTAGGTCTTGCACTTTTGAGTTCTTCCTTGAACATGCACATAAACATGAGAGTTGTGAAACATAATATCCTTATGCATTATGCTGCTATGATTTTGCCTCTTTTTTTGGACACTACTAATTATTGCTTTCTATTTTTCCCTTGGTAATGCTTTTCAGGTAGAAATGGTAGGATACCATATATCTTTCTTGAAGACTCTTTATCAAAAGGGGATCAATGTCCTCTATCTTCAATCGAATAAGGGGTGCAGAAGGTTGCCCTACATCGATTTGGTATAGAAATTGAGTGTTATACCCAAATGATGTAGGGAAAATTTTGCACCCTTGATTCTAGTGAAGAGAGAAATGCCATTGATACCCTTTGGATAAAGAGGATTGATACCACTTCTACCATCCTTTAAAAGATTGATTTTAAATTTAAACCTGAACTACAATGTCTCTATGAGTTACGTAAGCAAGGCCATCTATGATGAGCCCCCGAGGCATTAGGTATGGCCCTTTGGTCTTTTACTTTTGAGTTCTTCCTTAATCTAGCCACCCCTTACCAATATTTTACATATTTTGCATCTCTTTACGAAACTAGTTTTAAATACCTTATGATTGATTTAGCTAAGTTATTGATGTAGCTTATCTTACGATCTTGTATGTAATAAACTATGAATTTTATATCATCCATCTAGTTGTGTATCCATATATATAGGTGTAGGAAATAGAAAGGCAAGGAGAATATGATACACATGCAAGAAAGATAAATTTAGGTATGCAGTTGCAAGTCATGTTGGTTATTTGAACATCATAATAAGCTTTATTGTTCTAAGTAGATTTATTATCATTTTAGATTTCATTTAAATGATATAAAAAATAGGTTGACACTATGTATTAATGTAGTATGTCATTGTTTAGAAAGAAAAAAAATATTGCAAATTAGATATGTTTAGAGTAGTATAAATAGTTTGTTTGATGTCCAATCTAGTGTTATGAATTTTGGGCACTACATACAACTCTCCCATTTATTTTTCAAAAGTTATAATACTTCATATGGTAGAAGTTTTTCAGCCCTCATGTGTTATGGCATTTAATGAACATGTACATATCATACGTACAGTTTTTACAATTTTGTTTCTCTGCTATTATATTCGAATTATTACTTATGATAGTTATAGGAACATTTCAAGGATTTTGTAAATAAACGGGTTTTCAAACCCCATTATAGTTATTGTAGATGATGTAGCACAATCAGGTAAAGAAAATCTATGTTTTGTTCTTTTAAATTTCTTTTTTGATATATAGTTTTTTTAATTAATGAAATACTTGTAATTCACTAATATAAATGGGTATAATGCATTCAAGCAGAAGGCTTTGGAGGCTGCTAAGTCTTTTATACTAGAAAACACCTTTTTCTTGGTAATTTGAAGCCATCAATGGAAACTTACAATCCTAAAAAATTAGTATACCATTGATGGCTTCATAATTATTAAGTGAAAGGGAGTTCTCTGATATGGAACCCCCTTTGGTGAACATCCTTCAATTATGACTTCAAGCATTGGATGCCAAAAGATAGGAAGAGAGAAATACAATCGAACATTGGTTGTATTTGAAGCCAGCTAATTTGACTAAATTAAGTTTATTTTTTTGTAATTTTTTTATTGATATTGGGTTGTAACCATAATAAAATAGATGCATTTATCATGTAAAACGATCTCTATCTAGAAAAACCTGTTATCCATGCATATTCTACGTAGCTGCACGTGCATTCTCGATTCAGAGTGGGAAAATATTATTTTGGATGTGAGGGAGAGAATCCTAACACATAAAGAACATGCACATAAACACGACAGTTGGGAAACATAAATGTAGATATAAAATAGTTGAGAAACATAAATTTATATATCATGGTCACAATTGTTTGGAGACACAACATAATTAAGTGGTATACCTAGATGATGCAACACAACCACTACTCCTCCAGTTCTAAGTTGGCACTGCACGATCCAAAAACCATAGATAACGAATAAATTTAGAGAGCAGAGGAGGAGGGCCATAATGACCGAAATAATATAGGGATCTCCTATATTATTTCAGTCATTATGGCCCTCCTCCTCCGCTCTCTAAATTTATTCCTTATCTATGGTTTTGGGATCGTGCAGTGCCAACTTAGAACTGGAGGAGTAGTGGTTGCGTTGTATTGTCTGGGTATACCACTCAATTATGTTGTGTCTCCAAAAAATTGTGACCATGATGCCTACATTTATGTTTCTCATTTATTGTGTCCTAGGATCCCTTATGACCCTTTATGACCCTTTATGATCCCTAAGAATACATATTAGAGATCTTAAAGTGTCGTAAAGGGTCATAAGAGGCTCCTAGGAGGGGCCAAATGAGCTTCCACCTTCACGTGGTTGGCCTTGTTAAGTGGATAATGTTAAACTATTCTCAAAACAAAGAGAAGCTCGACAACCAACATTCAAATTTGAAGATTTACATGCTAGGGTGAAATATGTATATACTTTTTTAAAAACATATTGTCAGTTTTTTGACCTTCGTTACATTTACGATCGACGTGAAAATTATACAAATGACAAATAGATCGACAGATTTTCATCTCTCCTTCATTGACCTTCTGTCGGCATGCCATCATACGAGTGACTCATTGCGAAAAGGGTCTTAGGGTGAAAGGTGCATGCACATCTCCCCACACCCATTTTTTCTGACCTTTATGTCGTCGGTGTTACGACAACTCTGTCAGTCTTGGAAAATTTCAACAAAAAAACTTCCACAACGCCTTTGGTCGATTGAGCTACCTTGGACACTGAAAAAATAGACCTATGCTCATCAAAAATTCAGAAAAATTTTATTATTTCCAGTCATCTCTATCACGCTGAGTCAAACCATATGTCTCAAGCAATGGTACATCTATCCTGTCATGACCATCTTCCTATTCACATTCTTCTTCCAGTGGAAGGCCATCCTCTCTCGTAATGAAGTTGTGTAAAATGCAACATGCCAAAACAATCTTGGTTTGTGTCATGGTTTTATAAGATGTCACATGCTTCGATATAGGAAAACGTTACTTCAAAATGTGAAATGTACACTCTATTGTATTCCTAAGTGACAAGTGTCTATGGTTAAACAACTCATTTGTTGTGTTTATGGGGTTTTCTCTTACAAATTCCTTTAGGTGGTAATGTGTACACCTATAAGGAGTGAGAAATCCTGGTGCATTTGGATATCTAGCATCGACCAAATAATACTTTCCTGCATATAATAAAGAATATTACTATAACAGTGTAAAATGTATCGTATGCAGGAATATCACAATCATAGTCTACATACCTTGGGGAACCACAAGTGGATCCAATCTAGAGATAGATGAAGCTAGAACATGGCTATCTACAGAAAACCCTTCCCAACCAACAAGGACATATTGAAAATGGTAATCAAATGAACATACACCCATAACATTTTGTGACAAGTTGCCTTTTCTATTGTGATATTTGGCTTGGAGGTCAACATCGACAGTGACTGGTATATGGGATCCATTAATTACTCCCACACAATCCTATAGTCAGAAAATGGATAATACAGTGAAAATGTTGAAATAGGATTAAGACTCAATCAAACAAATGTGTATGGCAAGGAGATTTATATGCAGGAGAATCTTGGGTCCTTGGCAATCCCGCTCAACCAAAAATATGTTTACTTCATTCCCTAGTCTGTTCTTTGTTGCTCAACATGTTTGTTCTCTTTTGCTCAGCATGCTTGCCGAGTAGCTCAGTCATGCTTATGATTCTGTCACTCGACTCTTCTGTGGCTGAGGTGTTCTATTTCTCGGTCGTGCCTGTGTCGAGTTGGTTTATTTGGGAGTTGGAGCTGCTGGCTGACTTTTTCATTTAATTTTCATAGCTAGATTTATTTGGGATCTATCTTGGGATCTGTTTGGACCTAAATCTAGGTCTCTCCTTTGTATTTGAGCGTCGAACTCTTTGGTGGAGTCTGGTATATATTCTCTTGTATGTTCTTAGTTTGGTAGAAGTCTTACAGAAAGAAGGCAAATGTTAAGATATTGAAGATCTGAGATCTCTATTGTAAGAAGATTAAATTTTAGTACATTTTTGGTATATGGACGTAACTAGGAAGGCCTTACAGCCTAGCATGTATTCATTTTGATGATTTAATAATAAAATATCCTTGTGTTTCTCACTCTTACTGTGTTTTTGTGTTCATTCTGCATTGTATCTGCAAGCTGGATGGTTTCGGGTGTGCCCTAGGCCCCGTTGCCTTCCTCCCTTGCGTCAAATTTACCTTGAAGTATGGGTCGAACCAGTCCTTCCCACTAATTTTTGCAGGAGTCTTAGGACCAAGGGGTAGAAAAAATCTGCATGGAGTGTTAAGATAGCCATCAACACCTTTTAGAAGTATCAGCTAACTGTCTCTCCTGAGTGCCCAAAGTTATGGGAAATCTTATGATTACGTAGATTGTACCCAATGGTATGTAGGAACATCACAATTTGTTCTTCTAATGTGATATTTTATGTATCTGTGATGCTTTCTTTTTTCCTTAGAAGTTTTGCTAGCTGAAAGAAGGCTCGTCTAGTCATGCGTATTTGATCATGACAATCCGTGTTGTTGGAATAGATGATACACTTATAAAAAGGAATTTCATCCCTTATGAACTTACACATTTGTATTTTGTCTTCATCTGCAAGTGCCGCTATGGTTTCCACAAGGGCTGCAAGTGTGCATATAAGAGAGATACTGACTCTCTTCTTCCTAAGAGCGAGACCTTGAAGGTGTGTCTATTTAGTAAGATCTATTATCTTAAAGGCAGTGGTAACAATGACCAAAAGCATACATCATTAATAGTGCAATGACCATGAATAAAGAGGCAACAACATAGATATCAAAGTGATCAGATCAAAGAGAGGATACAAAAATCATTGATAATGAAAGCAGTACAAACATGAATACTAGAGGCATGGTCATCAAGGATAGAAAAAGATAAAATCATTCAAACAGGGAACATTGAGATTACATCTTGGGTAGGCTTTTAGATGAACTGAATTTTTTTCTAGCGAACTGCAACCCATATATCTTAGACAGGGGACATTAGGATTACATCTTTGATAGGCTTTTAGATGGATTGAAAAATTTTCTATTGAGATTCAAACCATATATCTTGATCAACTAATGCACCATGGAAATGGAGAGTCAGGTGTGTATGCACTACACATTGAAATAATGCTTTCAATTTTAATATTCATCTTCGTCTGCATCTCTATTTTTTTAAAATCCTGTGCTATTTGTAATTTAGTGTGAGTTGCAATGTTATTAGTTGTTATATTCTTTCTCGTTTGTTGTCTTCATGATGAAATTTAAGTTTGTAAATGGATGTTTTTCGATTTGACTGATTTGTAAATGGATGTCTCTAGATTTGAAAGCATTCATTTACAATATCATGGGCTATCAAAATTTAATGGCTTTGAAATGCAATTTATTAGTTCTAATATTCTTTCTGGTCAGTCGATTTTATGTATGTATTTATTTATTTTTATCCTGTTGGCTAAACTATGAAATATCAGAATCTCTATTAAATAAGGTCTTTTTTGGGGTTTATTTTTAGTCTGAATCCATATTTGATCAATCAATTAGTTTTCTTATTGCTCTGATTTGTTGTGTCTGAACAATTGTTTTAATTAACTAGCTTTACTTTTTTCCCAATTTATTTTGTCTTAATAACTAGTAAAATGGCTTATGTTTGGGTACCAGAATAAGGTTGTGATTTCAACTGACTTCCTTTTCTCATAGAATCAAGAATAGAATTTTTTTGACTCATTTCAGAGTAGTTTATTGTTGTGTCTAAACAATTGTTTTAATTAATTAGCTTTGCTTTTTTCCAATTTATTTTGTCTTAATAACTAGTAAAATGGCTTATGCTTGGGTGGATTTCAACTGACTTCCTTTTCTCATAAAATCAAGAATAGAAAGTTTTTGATTCATTTCAGAGAAGTTTATAATAGAGACTATTCTAAGAGTAGCATACATTAAATTCATAGGCTATCATGGCCCATTTGTGTCCAATATGGAACAAAACAAGACACTTTCAAATGAAACAATATTTTTTAATTGAGTAGTATTTCTATTTCTCCTATTTATTATCTAAATACTTAGTAAAATGACCTATTTTTGGGTGCCAGATTAAGGTCACAATTCCAACTGATTGTCTTCTCTACAAGAATCAAGATTCAATTTTTTTTATCTGCTTCAGAGTAGTTTATAACAGAGACTACTCTAAGATTAGCATACACTAAATTCATCATAGGCTATCATAGCCCATCTGTGTCCAATGTGGAGCTAGATCCAACGACGCCATGTGCTTTCACATAAAATTCATTTGGAATGACTATACTCATTCCCGTGAGACAACTTATAACAGTCATATTTCAAAGTAGTGTCAGATCTTTCATGTTTTTGAATTTACTAACATATAGACAGTTGCTATTGCATCTTGGATAATAGGAAAGAATTTCCTTTAAAATATTCCAAAATTATACTAGCCAATGATGATTAGGTTTGATTTTTTGTAAGATACTAAGAAGGGCATGTCTCAATATGGTCCATTTGCAGCCAATTTAAATGTAGTGTCATGCTCCAACAAAAGCATTAATAAATGATGGATATTCAGGCCTAAACATTTTTATCCAAATGGTTAGTCATACTTTCTAATTGAAGGGTAGTAGGTTTACAGTCATTCCATGGCATGTAAGTTTCACTAATCAATTGTTAAATTATTCAATCTTGATGCCAATAGTAGCATTGGAACTCATTGTTATTAAATCATCACCTAAAATAGTTAATGAGTGCAATTTTATGGAAAAGTGGTCAACATTTGATTTTTTATAAACTCAATGGTAGTTCTCCTATTATTGCTGTAAAACTTATAGCAGAAACCCCAAGTTTTTTTACTAAAACTCAACCAATCAAACAGAGATGTATGTTCAAAATGTTCACTAATTAGTTTATCATTTATATTATCAATATTAAATACTTTCAAGAGGAAAATTTTAATGAACAATCTAATTGGTAAAATAGAAAAGAAACAACACTGTTATGCAATTGAGATATCAGTTCAGGAAGTACACTAGAGAACCATTACCAACTTAGGCCAATAAAGTATAGTAGAGGACTTTGATAGACCTGTTATGTACTGTGGTTTAAGATTCAAACCATCAAACATACTTAGTTGTCTACGTTATGTTAGGTACCAATTTATTTAACCCTATTAGATTGAGAAAAATGGCTCATGTCGATTGCAGACTATAATAAAAAAACTCAGAAGAATTTGCAAAATTAAACAAACCAACATCTATGTATTTTAACTTAAGCCAGTTTTATTTTTAAATCACAAACAATTCATTGCAAGGTTTGGTTTTTCATTGGCATACCTGTAGACGGTTGAGGAGTTGCATAGTCTAGAATGGAGATGCTCAGGCACAAGAGTTGAATGGAGATGCTCGGGCACAAGATTTGAATGGGGATGCTCAGGAACAAGAGTTGAAAACCTAATTCACACACAGACGGATAAGCAAAGTGAAAACCTTCACAAACAATTCATTGCAAGGTTTTATTTTTCGTTGGCATACCTGCAGACGGTTGAGGAGTTGCGTAGTCCAGAATGGAGATTCTCGGGTAGAAGATTTTGAACAGAGATGCTCGGTCACAAGATTTGAAAACCTAATTCACGCACAGATGGATAAGAAAATGAAAACCTAATTCACGAATAGACTGCACTCAAACGGATAAGAAAAATGAAAACCTAATTCACGCACGGACCCAACCAATTATAAAATTTGTTGAAATTTTGAATTCTTGAATTTCTTATTCCCGAATTAAAAATGAATTCCAATTTTTGTAGAATTAATTAATGCAAGCATTGGCCCCAAAATGGGGATTAGTTTTCTAATTTGGGAATTCATAAAATGCCTACAAACAAAAAATTAATTTATTCTAGCATTAACTAATGCCTATTCCAGGTTAATACCAAGCGCCAAACGGGCCCTTAGTGTGTGATGTTTAAGGAAGCCCATCCCAACCAATGAGAAGCATCCATATTTGCTTAAGATTCATCTTTTTGGTGAACATGGACACCGAAGCACATTTTTAACAATTAAATTCACTCTACACTAACCATATTTTTAACAATTAAAAATATAATGGTTTAATAATATGATCATAAATTATTCAAAATATGTTTAAAAAGGAGTTTTTTAAATTGTAATTTACAAGTTTAGGATTGACACAGAAGATGGAGGTAGACGGCTCTGTAAGTGGCCCCTGACGTATCAGACTGTACATGCAGGGGACGCCACCTTGGCTCCTCTTGGTTTGCGGGCCGGTAGCTATGGCTGCATGGTTGTGTGGTTTCGGTCTTGTGGTCTTCTTGTTTTGTATTTTTTTGGTCTTTTATTTGTTTTTGTCATGCTGTGTGTTCTTCTCTCTCTCCTCTTGACCCTCTTCACTTGTGTGGGCTTTAAGTTTCCCCTGTGTATGCCATCTTTTTTTCTGGTCGAGTTGGGTTGACGTGAGATCTCTGGTGATGGCCATAGAGGGGAGTAATGAGGGGATTAATGTTCAGGGAAGTGGAAAGGATAATGTGGCAAGTAATAAATGCAAGATCAAAGACAAAAACTTTTAAACCCTCATACAAAGTGGTTTTGGCTGAGAAAATGGTTGTACCACCTTCGACTCTATTTGAAATAAAATTTGTTCTTAAGGATGTGGAACCTAACAAAGGAAAAGAGAACAGAGGAGGAATGGTCGACTCCAATGGAGATAGACACTAAGGAGGAGACCAACCCAACAACCCAGCAGGAAGCAATGGTGATGGAGGGAGGAAGGTAAGATTCTGCCTTCTGTAGTTAAGACCCTTGCCTTATCGCCAAATGCAGACATGGTAAAAGCTAATAAGTCTAAACAAGATAGATTAAAAACCATTGATTTTTTCTTTTGTTGCATGGATATGAAATTCTTACCTGCTAGGAAATTCTTAGACGATTGGTTTAATAATATTTGGGGTAAGAAACTTGGCATTCATGTTAATTTTAGTAGAATGATTCAAAGGGGATTATTTGTGGTTTTTCTTAAAACACATGCTATGCAGGAAAAAATATTGAATAAAGGATATTTCCAAGTAGGACAAACGATGTTTAAAGCAGTCCCATGTTCACATAAAGACAACACTGATAAAATCTTTGGTCGTGCCTCCCCACTTTGGATTGAACTCAAGAATGTACAACCTGAATTCTGGCACTTTATCCCTAAAATACTTGAACCCCTCAGGTCAATTCTGCAAGTTGAAGAGGGCCGAGTCACCTTCCCTCACTTAAATGCCCATATATTGGTAACCCTGCATCCTGATATCTCTTTTCCAGATGTCATTTCTTTTGAAGTTGAAGGAGAAACCTTTGAATGGGAGGTAGTGAAATTAGGTGACATAGGTTCATGCTTCCATTGTAAACTCAATGGGCACAATAGGAGATACTACCCACTCCTCAAAAATATCCAAAAGGTTTTCCCTGAGTCTCAGGTTAATAAGAACACAGAGAATAGCAACAATGATACAGACAAAGGTAGTAACACCAAGGAAAAATGAATAATAGTGATGGCTCTCCCCCACTTGCAGAAACTATGGATACCCAAGTTGACACATTTGTGTCTCTTTCCAATCCACTATTTGAAGGGGAATTTGAAGTAAAGAAAGAAGGGCATTCCATTGAGAAGCATAATCCTTTTAATTTCCAACCCCAGTATATCTTGGTGGTTAGAGAAAAATGGAATGATGAGACCCTACAAAAAAATGCACAACAAATAGTTATGTCAAAATTACTAAAATAAAAGAGTTATGACAGAAAAGGAAAAGACAGGCAAAATTTGGTTGGACAAATTAAAGGAATATCTGACAGTGTGCCTCTTAGAGAGAATGAAATAATACCTAATATAGAGAATCATTTATGCTTATCAGAATATACTGACCAAGAGATGGAGGAACATGACTTCATTGAATTTGTTAGCAAAAAAAAAGAAGACGAAAACATATGAGAGAAGCAACAGTTTGAAAAATAATAATTACCCCAAGAGTAAAGAAATACCAAATTGCTTTAACAGACTTTACAGAAATCAAAAACCCCCCACCAAAAGTCAATGATGATGAAGGTCCATAGTTGGAATGTTAGGGGCCTAGAGATGTCTAATAGGAAGTATGTGGTTAGAAATTGGTGCAACAAAATCCAAAATAAAGATATTATCTGCTTACAAGAAATCAAAGTTACACGATCTAGGGCTTACAATACACTTAAATTCATCTGGAATAGTGCAAGATGCATCTTCTCAAAACATGAAAGAGGAAAAGGTGGTGTTGCATTTCTAATTAGGAATAGATGGAGTGATAAGATGACAAATTATGGGGTTTCTCCATGTAACAGGGTTATTTGGGCTATGTTCAAAGAGAATGACCAAACTATTGGGGTGTGTAACATATATGCACCTAATGACTACAGAGAAAGGAGTACACTTTGGGACTGGATTACCTCTAATTTTCCACATACTAAATGGATCTTCTTTGGAGATTTCAACATGATAGAAGATAGACAGGATAAGAGTGGTGGTAACAAGCATGAATGGAAAGGCAGTGAGTTCTTTTTCTGGTCTAAATTCAAAAGAAGATTCCACATAAGTGATCCACTGGAAAGTAAAAGATAGGAATATCATAAAATTTGTTTTACATGGTGCAACAATGAAGCAAATAGAAATAGGATATATTACAGATTAGATAGGATACACTTTGACAATAGTTCCTTTGGGCTCTCACATCCCATAGGACAAAACCCTATATGTGTTACTCCTGTCACCATGTCTGATCACTCACCTATACATGGATGCATCATTTTCAATAAGATCAATGACCAATACCAAGCCCAAAAGAGGAAAGGGGTCTTCAAACTTAATATTTCTCTATTGGATGATGAAGATAATAATGAGGCTATCATAATGGCTACTGTCCTATCCAAATTCTATAACCAAGGAAGCTCAGCTAGAGATAAATGGGACCAATTAGTTATAACATGGAGGAACATGTTTCAAATAATTGGAGCAAAATAGGCTATGGATAGGAACTTTGAGGAAAATAAGCAGCAGAGGAAAATTATTACAGTAGAGACAACACTTCAAAATAAAGGAAATGATGAAGAGTTAGAGCAATCACTCATTGAAGCCAAAATGTAGTTGAGGAAAACTCAAAATTATAAAATTCAAGGTCAAAAAGTTAGAGATAAGGATAGGTGGATCAAAGAGGGATATAGGGGGTCCAAAGACTTATTTATCCTAATTAGAGATAAACAAGGCAGAGAAGAAATTACTGGAATACAAGGTGAGAAAGGAACCACTAGGAACAATAAAGAAACAATGAAAGCCTTCTCTGAGTTTTATAGGAGATTATTTACTTCATTGCACAAAGAGAACAATTATGAGGCAATGCAGCAGTGCCTCAAGGTCATCCCCAAGAAGGTTTCAAAATAGGAAGCTATGAGGTTACAAGAAAAGGTTAGTCTCAATGAAATAGATGAGGCCATTGGTTCCCTAGCTAATGACAAATCCCCTAGTATAGATGGACTATCAGCATAATTCTACAAAAAGAACTAAGAATGGATAGAAAGTAAGTTTCTTGAGGTGTATGAAGAATCCTTTGAAGAAGGATCTCTGGGTAAAAATATCAATAAAGGATGGACAAAATGCAGAGATGGTATTATTAGACTTTGAAAAAGCATATGATAGAATTGAGTAGCCATTTGTGTTGAAAATGTTAGAGGCCTTTGGGTTCCTAGATTATTTTTCCAGATGGGTTAACATCTTATTTCAAGACTCCTCTACAATGATCAATGTGAATGGT
The DNA here is from genome assembly GCA_018584345.1 of Thuja plicata. NCBI lineage: Eukaryota > Viridiplantae > Streptophyta > Pinopsida > Cupressales > Cupressaceae > Thuja > Thuja plicata. The sequence continues at coordinate 984,534 of MU225116.1, read as the reverse complement.
GAAATATTGGATTCAATCCAACTTAGTAGATCCATTAGGCAGGGATTCCCATTGGCACCGGCTCTATATGTCATTGTTGCTGATGTTGTATCATACATTCTTAAGGCCAGTAAATTTAGTCCACCTATAAAAGGTATAACTCTTCCCAATGCAGATGAGCTTATTATAGAACAATTTGTTAATGATACAACTCTATTCCTAGAACTAGAAGAATCTAACTTTGATAATATGTTCAGTAGACTACATATATTTTGTCTTGCCTTAGGAGCCAAAATTGCAGTACATAAATCTACTATACTAGCATGGACCTCAGGGGCACCGAACTGGCTCACCAGAAAAGAATGGTAGTGGTCTGGGCCCTCCACTATTGTAAGATACCTGGGTATTCCATTTTCCATCTCCCCCAATGTAAAGGAAATGTGGACATGGATTTATAAGAAAATTAAAAACAAACATGTGAAATGGAAGACACACATGATATCCTTAGCTGGAAGAACCCAAGTGGTGTAGAAAGTCCTTTCGTCCCATGCAATATATTACTCATCCACTTGGTTGTTTGTGAAGTATCAATTTGATAAAATGGAAAAAAAAAAGTGTTGAGAGGGTTCTTATGGTTGGATGGACTTGGCAACAAGAAAAGGCATTGTGTCAAATAGGAGTGGTGTTTCTCTCCTAAACAACTTGGGGAGCTGGGGTTAAGAGATCTTAGAACAAAAGGCATTGCACTAGTAGCCAAATGGATCCTCAGAACCTTGGAAATTTTTAATCAGGAATAATATTGAAAAGGTAGTCATCACAAAGGGGAAAGAATGGAAGAATGTCCCTATTAGTGACATTCTACTAGGAGACTTTAAAGTTAAAGTCTGTGGATCCAAGGTATTCCAATCTATCTGGAAGGCATGGTGCTAGGTGAGGCCTTTAATATGTGCAAGAAATGTTGTGGGGAAGAACCCATACTTTTCTGTCATAGATAGATCTATTTGGTGGGGCATTTACCTAAAAGATAAACCATTGGCACTAACACAATGTTGTTCTTCCAAAGCATGGCAGAGTAAGGGAATTTATTTAATTAAAGATGTTTTGGTTGACAATAAATTGAGCTCACGGGAAGATATGAGAAATAAATATAAAATTCCTAAAACTCATAAAAAAACATACACTCTGATATCTAAAGCTATGGGCAGATTCTTTCCTAGTAAGGTTTTGAATATTAAAAATATGATGGATCAGATAAAGTAGAATAATGGTAAAGTAGTGAGAGATTTTTCTTGCAAAAGTATTTATAATATGCTAAAGTCTGATGTGAATATTACTAATAGAATCATTCAGAGCTAGGGACCCAACTGGAAAGGTAACAGATGACATTTTTTCTTTGCCTTCTTTTGGCATGCTCAAGTTGAACCCAAAGTTTTATGTTTTAGATGGATTTTTTGTCTGAAAAAATTAGTTGTTGGTTCTTTTATGTCCCCTCTTGGTATGTAAAATGTTGTTTTTTCCATTTGCAAGTGGCCTAAAACTTATGAACATCTTTTTTTCAAGTGTCCTTTTGCTAGTAGGATTTGGTCTAGTCTTTTTGGTCGAGTCATTGCCTGGAATTGTCCTAATAGCATTTGTTAGTATGAAGCTATTTTGGGTTTTGTGTATGTTTTTGACTGTAAGTTGAACAAATTTTGGGCTTCCTTATCTGTTGTTACTTTGTGGACCATTTGGAGGTTGAGGAATGAGGAGATTTTCCAAGATAGAAGTAGAGATCTTACTGATTTTTTAATTAAAATCACACTCTTTCATATTATTACATAGGTTAATATTGTCATCGAAGTACCAAGAGAAATATTCCAAGAATTAATCAAGAAAGGAGCCATGGTCATCTTCAAGAAAGAGATCCAGTCTACCTCATATACTAAAGACCCTCAAGAAACTAGTACATCTGGAGGCAGAGTCAATCCCAATTAGGGCATTATTACTACAGGGGCAGCGGACAACCAGGAAAGCCACAACTACTAGTCTAACAAATAAGAGAACCAAAATGAAGACAATAATGATGGATGGGATAATATTGTTCCAAGGGAAAACAAGAGTGGATGGGATGAATCATAAGCACATAAATTTTTTGATCTTTTTGTGTGGACAGAAAATCCTTTTTTGTAAAACACTTATAATTTCGGTTCACTTAGATGTAGTAGGATGATAAACTATAGTAGATCACTCTTCTGCACAACAAAACTCTTTTAATATAATTTTGATTTACTGTTGATACTCTATTTTAATATTAAAAAAAAAAGTTTAAAAAATTAAAATACATACATACTGTTAAATTTTAGGATAGCTGCAAATGTAATAACACTCTATGTTGTATGTGTTTTCCAAATGCAACAATCTTTCTTTCATTTATATTGGGAATGAGGCTAAGAGAGACATGTCCCTTCATGGGACATGTCTATTCATTATTATTTATAAGAAAGGAAATGCCTCTTCCCATTAATTATAATTTAATCAATCTTATAATGTTTCCTCAATCAATTATTAATTAAGAATAATTTAATAATTTAATATTAAATATTAAATTTCATATGATAAATAATAATATAACATATATATTATATTATTATTAATCAACACATATTATATGTATTCTAATGATCATATTACTAAAGCTACAAACATTAATACTCCCTCTTAGCTAGGGAGGATGATAAAAAAAAAAGTGTAATGGTCTCCTGTATCAACACTTATGACCCTCACCATAGCTATACAAAACACCAACACTCCCTCTTAGCTAGGGAGGATAAATCAATCCAATGTCAACACTTATATGAAACTTGAAAACATCAATCATATGAGGTAAGAAATAAAAGCATCATCCTCATGATGTAATCAATAGAAACATAGTCTCAAGATGCAGATTGCCTCCATCGACAATTCTATCTACAAGCTCCTCAAGATTTAATGTGGATTGCCTCAATTGGTGATTCTATCCACAAGTTCTATCTATTATTATCTATTTCAGCCATCATAAGATGTCTATCACAATAGAAGATTTCCATCATTTGATATCACATTTGATATCTTGAGTATTGGCCTATCAGAATGTCAACACACGACATTCACCAAATACTCTGAGTATTGGCCTATTAGAACATCAACATATGATATTCACCAAGTACTCAATAAGGTATTGGCCTGTAGAACATCAACACATGATATTCACCAAATACCTATAATATATCTATACAAACAACTCGTAGACCTTTAATGACATCTAACACTTAGTTGTTGATTTACAAGATATATCTATGAAAACAACTTATAGACCGTCAATTTAATGACATATAACACTTGGTTGTTTGTTTACAAGATGTATCTATACAAACAACTCATAGACCGTCAATCTAATGACATCTAAAACTTAGTTGTTGATTTACAAGATATATTTATGAAAACAACTCATAGACCGTCAATTTAATGACATCTAATACTTAGTTGTTACTTTAATTCATCATGATCTATTTCAACATTATAAATAATGTATATCATGACTTAAGTTATTGTAAGGTCGTCACCTTCCAATAACTTTTGCAAATACAAGTGATAATCATTTGGAATTCGTCACTTCCTTATGATGTACACAGGAGGCAGGCCCATTAAAATCATATAGTCACACATATGGACTTTCGAACTCCCTCTGAATATCAATCATTTTATCTCCTCATCAATGATGCTTCTGATGGAGAATTAGACTCCATTTGAATCTGACGTCAATTCTCCTTTTCCTGCAAGAGCATCCTCGGAAAAGATCAAGGAAAATAGCTTTTATAGTACATATAGAAATACAAATAAGAGAGATACTACAATGAGTAGATAAATGTAATATTCAAGGATAATAAATACTTATCTACACATCAAAATCCTTGACACAAGTTGCTTCAGTGAAGGTCCATATACATCAAATCATAAAACACCTTCTCAAATTATTTGAGAGACATCTCCCCTTTGAATTATCTCCCCTCTAAGAATGGTTCAATTGGAAATGTAAAATTGGTTATTATTCTCCCCCACAATGTATGATTCTCACTCTTATATCGTTGAAAAATTTGCATGTCTTCTTATGAAATAACTTGATTTATCCAAGAGAGGTGACACTCTGTAATTGATTCTTTCTTTCTAGAAAGAGACACCCTTCCTTGAATTCATTCTTCTTTGTTAATGCTTGACCACGATCATAAAAAATTAATATATCTCTTTAATGAAAGTCACTTTCAGGAATTTTATATAGACCTGTACACATTTTTTCTTAACTTTTGATCCCCACACTTTATTTCCAATCGCTTCAGTGATATTCTCAGAAATTAGTTTTGCACTAACATATCAAAATTTTAGCAAAATCCAACAATAGATGTGTGCAATATGGTCCTTTTACTGAGACTGTATTTTCTGAGACAGTCACACATTCACCATCAACAAAATACTCTCTTACATTTTTAGTCTGGCTCTGATACCATGTTAAATTTTAAGATAGCTACAAATGTAATAAAACTCTATGTTGTATGTGTTTTCCAAATGCAACAATCTCTCTTTCATTTATATTGGGAATGAGGCTAAGAGAGACATGTCCCTTCATGGGACATATCTATTCATTATTATTTATAAGAAAGGACATGCCTCTTCCCATTAATTATAATTTAATCAATCTTATAATGTTTCCTCAATCAATTATTAATTAAGAATAATTTAATAATTTAATATTAAATATTAAATTTCATATGACAAATAATAAAATAACATATATGTTATATTATTATTAATCAACATATATTATATGTATTCTAATGATCATATGACTAAAGCTACAAACATTAACACATATAATTTTTTTATTTTTTCTGGTAAGCTCTGCCTAGGGGCCAGTACCCTTTGTATTGCTTAAAAGAAAACAATACATAAGGTGGCCCCAATGCCTCTCCTTCAAAAAAAAAGGTCAATGGTATAGATACATAATACCACTGCTTATTGACAACAGCCTAGCCCCTATCCCTTCCCATACAAGTTGCTCATTCTCCTGCAAGAGCGCCTCAAACTTCACCAAACTATATTAACACATACAAATTATAATATATAGTATTTAAATTTTATTTTTTTAAATCATATTTCAGATAAATAAAATATTGAATTTTAAAATTATTTAAAAAGATAATCTGGAGCTCTTTGTGGCTTGGACTCCTACCATCAGAAGAAACTTAAACTTCCTGTATAACTTCTTTCATGTTAAACTCCCAGAAGGAGCAGACTAGATAGACTCCTTCATTTTGGAAGATCAGGTTGGAAACTGGGAAATAGATTTGGAACTCAACACCAATATTGATATTCCATTTCCCAGGAGACATTACAATGTGGAATATGATTCACTATCAATGATTGAATAAAAATGGTTTGGGTGTGTGTACCTTCTCTGTTCCATGTTTTTGAATGTTAAGATGTAGTTGTGTTATTAAATCTCTCTGAGAGTTAGTTTAGATATATTTTAACAAGTATGAGGCACTTTAATTTGGTAATTTGACAGATTTGTTCCAGCCCTACTCTAGATTAAACATCCCCAGTAAAGTACCCAATTTACATAGCATAATTAAACGTCTTGTAGCCTGGTTCCCATACCATGAAGTTTGAAGTTTTCCTCTTGTGGCGATCCATTTTACTATCTCACCCTTTAAATTATAGACTCTAACAGCTCTGGTAGATTTGGACGCCCCTTTGGGTAGCCTTCCTAGGGGGTTTAAGCCATCATCAGCCAAGCTATCCTTCCTTTTAAAATCTAATATGGGGAGCTCATAAATGTTAACGTCTTTATTTAAATATAGATTCCATTTATATGTTTTTTGCAACAGACTCATGCCTTGTTTCATGAATAAATAGTAAGAGTTAGATTCATTCTAGGAACTAGTATTTCATTAGACCTCTTAACTAAGCAAAATCTTATCTCAATCAGTATTGTAAGGTGTAGGGAGATGGTAACCTATGTTGTATCAAAAATAAGGGTCATGTTTAAATCATTTTAGGAATAAAACCTCGTCTTACCAGGCCTCAGTTACCCATGTCCAGTTTGAGATAGATGAGGATGGAGGTTTCAATTAAGGTATTGGTCTTTCTAGATCTTGCAAGAAATGATTATTATTCTAACACCCTCCCCTTTTCCTTTTGTTGACTGCTGTGGTAGGAAATGTTTAATAATAGCTTTAAGAACTAATCAGTGGCCATCTCCTAGAGATGGACAACATCTATAGGTTTTGATCGGGAAGTCAATAAGCTTTATGTAGTATTTTCATTTAAATCTTAACAAATTGGGACTATCATTTCATTTATAGGCATTTCCATTCTTGAATCAAAGACTAAAACTGCTAGAATGTGGGTTTCTAATAAATTTCATAGCATCAGATGTTTCCTAGCTATTGTGGTTGCAGGAAAAGGAATCATCACCAAAGGTACAGGGAAGTCCTAAAGTCAAAGATAAAGCCTCCAATTGTAATTAGCCAACCTTGTGGCTTAATATAGATTAGGTATCTAATATTGAATTGGTTCTCTGATTTGAGACAATTTGACTGTATCTTCGGAAGGAATGCCTTCATGTACTCTATAAATGAGGGAATGCCCTCATTATTTTTGTATTATATTTTGGACCTAGGGTCCCAGGCAAGGCTGGAGGTTTTCTTCTCCATTCTTTCCTACCAGTGCCCGTAGAGAATGGAGTTTATTGTTAAATTTGAACTTTTAATTAATAAAAAGCTACGGGCCTGGCCCTTTTACCGATTAAAAAAATAAAATTTAAAAACATTTAAATATATTCACTTTAAATGAAATAATATTTTTTCCTATCTAACATTTTCAATATAATTTCCATAGATAACATTAAAAGAATTTAAAATTTATTCAACTATATATTTAGGTATTTTTAGGCATTTAATATTTTTAGATATTATAATATTTTATTGCTTACAAGATATATTAAAAAATTAAGTCATTTCATTATTAAGGGTGTTTATAAAGGCAAAGGTGAGCAAATTTTTTTAACTATATATTCAGGTATTTTTAGGCATTTAAGTAAATCTGCGCACCTGGGTTTAACAATGAAGGCAATTCAAACAAAGAGCAACATGCACAGTCCAAAGAAGAACGTGCAACATCATTGTCCTTATTTTAAAAACTAAAAATTCCAAATCTTTTTAGTTAGCCATGATTAAATCCACCATCATGAGATGACACTCTAATAACAAACAAATTAAGGTAAAAACTCATAAAGATGTATATAACAACAATAAAAGTAACAAAAAAAACTAATGTCATATTATTCAAAGTTGGACCCTGCATCAGACAGTGCTTCTATGTTATAAAAAAGGAGAAATGGAAACTACAATGGCAATGACCGGGGATATAAGAAATGGATTTTAGTATGTATGGTATTTCTAATTTTATGAAAATATAATAAAATAATTTTGTATTTTTGAATATATATGTGTGTGTGTGTGTGTGTGTGTGTGTGTGTGTGTGTGTGTCAAAAAGAGATATACAAAAGAACAAGATAACCCAGGAGGCACTGCCTCACACCGAGATCAACCGAGTATCACTAATGCTTATCAAACAAAAATCGATTGTATCAAAGAGTTAAATACATGATAGTAGCAGTAACTACAAGAGGCAACAACAAAAAAGGCCCAGCTAATGTAAGAGATCTTTCTAAGAGTGAGCCCATGTAGTCCACCTCTTCGGACCTTCCATCGAAACAGTGCTCATCCTATCCTGAATCTGATCTAGCATAAAAATCTTGTCATCAGAGACATTCTTTTTATCCCTCTTAATCTCTAGGTTCAATTTTTTAACCGCCTCTTCAAAGGCAGTAAGGTTGTCCATGGTCTTCCTCCAGTCATAACCATTCTTCATTTCAAAAATAAACATCATAGTGTGTCCCACTTCCAAGAATATTTTCACCTTTTCCCAATCAATCATCATGCTAATCATCACCTGCGAGGAAATTTTTAAAAAAGTGAGTCTTCTCAAAGACTTAGTAAGGGTTCTGGGAATGTCTTGATACTTGTCTTCATTTTTTATTTTCCATATCTGCCATAAAATGTTAGATGAAAGAATACTCTAGAAAATATTAGAGTCTTTTTTTAAACCTGAAATATAACCCATAATAATTTCAAATATAGTAACATTCTACGGATAAGTAATGCCAAATAACAACCAAATTTCTTTATCAATAGTACAGTCAAACAGAATATGTCTGCAAGTATCAGGAAGCCTACAAATCTCACAAATTTCAGTACTGGTATGATCTTTTCTCAGAGGAAGTCTGTCCAACAACATCACCCATTTAAAACATTTGACTTTGGGATCAATGGGACTTTTCCAAAGAAGATTTAAAAACTTTTTCCATGACTTGTCATCCATATCAGAGTTCCACGGATTATTGACATGCTTAATAATGGAATTGTTATAAGCAAGAACACTGTATATATTTTTATCTTTAATCTTAGTCACCAGAGACCCATCCAGCCACTTAATATCAAGAAATCTATGAGAATTCACATGGCAGATAGTAGGAAGGTCTTTACAAGCTTTGAAAATCATATTATAAGTTTTCTTTTGAGAGTGGGGGATGCTATAATTAGAAGTGAGAACCTCCCAACTTATAAGTCCATCTTGGGAGAGGGAAATAGGTTTGCCAAAGAGACAAAGGTTCCACCAAATGGATCACTCACCATGTAGGAGGTTATTATCATGGAAAGTCCTGGAAGGGAGGAAAATCCTAACATGCTCCCAAGATTTTCAGATGGATCTAAAAATAGCAGATCCTTGAACAGTAATAGGGAAGTTCCCTTCAATAAGATCCCCAAGAGGGAGATTCTTCCAAGTTTTGGCATTTTTGGGGAAGCCACTTTGAATATTATTCCTAACCAGGACTTTCCATGGTTTAGAACCCTCTAGAGAATGAAATATCCATTTGGTGACAAGGGAAATCCCTTGAATTCTAAGGTCTTTGAGCCTCATCCCCCCAAGCCTTTATCAGTGTGACACCATTCCCCTTTAACAGAATGCATCTTTTTATTACCCTTACCGTCAGACCAAAGAAAACTTATAATGGCCTTTTGAATTTCCAAAATCTGGTAGTTACTAAACATTCAGGTAGAAGAGTGGTAGATGTTGTAGGATGAGAGGATTTTTTGGCAAACTTGCACTCTACCAGCCAAAGAAAGAGATCTATTATGCCATTTGGAAAACTTTTTATTGAGCTTCTCTTTTATCTATAACCACATTTCCTTAAGAGATGGCTCCACAAAAAATGGTATGCCAAGATAATGTACAATTTTCTGGGGACCCTCCCACTGATATCCAAATTTACCAATCCAGTCAGGAGGTCAAGCATCCCATCCAAGGAGAATCAATTTAGATTGGGACAACTGGGCACCAGAGATAGAACAAAAGAAATTAAGTTTATTATGCATATTTTCAAAATTGGTCTCATCGAGCTCAAAGAATAATGCAGCGTCATCAACAAATTGGTAGTGTATAAGGTCAGAATTGTCAGGTAAAGAGATTCCATTAACACAAGTAGAAAGAGAGTTATCTTGAAGGATGTATGAAAGATAATCGGAGGAAATCACAAATAGGGTGGGGGCAAGGGGGTAGCCCTGCCTAATAGACCTACCAAGCAAAAAAGGGGTCAAGAGGGAACCATTCACATCAATTTGGGTAGAGGCATCTTTAAGCAGCATCATGACCATCTTGCAAAAGGGTATGGGAAATCCAAAAGCCTTGATCATCATGAGAAGAAAGTCCCACTCAACTCTATCATAGGCCTTCTTGAAATCCAAAAGAAACATGGCCAAATTTTGATTAAAATTCTTGGCCCAATTCATGGCTTCCCAACTGGTGACAAGATTTTCTAGAATATATCTACCTTTAATGAATCTAGTTTGAGTGGAGCAAACAAACTTGGGAAGGATAACCTCAAGTCTAAGGTCCATAATTTTAGCAAGAATCTTATAGGACACATTAAGGAGGGTAATAGGCCTCCAATTATTGATGAGAGCCTTATCACTAACCTTAGGAATTAATTTAATGATCCCCCTGTTAATAGAGTCACCTAAGGATCCTTTATTAAAGGTTTCAGAGTAAATATCTTGCAGGTCATTGAAAATCCAACTGATATTAGCTTTATAAATTTCTATAGGAAGATCATCGAGCCCAGGGGCCTTGTCATCTTTTAAAATAGTGATGGATTTTTGAATCTCTTTTAAAGATATATGTTTGCTGAGCAGATCTGAGTCACAACTAGTTATTCTACTGTGGATAAGAGTTCTACATTTGTTTCTAAGATTTTTAGCCTCAATAGTGTCTTCAGAGGCAAAGAGCTTTTGATATAACAAGGAAAATGCCAACTTAATATCACCAGGGTTCATAATATCAATGTTATTAACATTCAAACTATAAATGGACTCATTAAGCTGCTTCTACTTAAGAAGATTAAAGAAAAACTTGGAGCCTCTATCACCATGCTAAAGCCAATGGGTGCAAGATCTAATGATGGCACCCTTGGATTTGATATGCTGGTGTCTTCTAAGAGAATCTCTAGCTTCAATGGTAACTTGAAAAAAAAGATTTCCATTAGTGGGGTTGGATTGGATGTTCTCTTCAGCCAAGAGAAAATCAACAAAGAGCTTTTTCTCAATAAATCTGAAATCTTTAACATTCTTTCTACCAATGGTCTCAAGAAAATTCTACCAAGCAATGATGTTATGATTCCTTCTATCAATGTGAGAACGTAAATTAGGGTTGTTCTTATTGATGAGTCTAATAAGGTTTATAGAAGAAAGGATGTCTTCATCTAAAGGAGACTGGTATTGAGATTGAATTTGAGGTTACTAGGATTACAGTGAGGTGTCAAGTTATTAACCCTAATACAGACAGATATAGTATGGTGATTAGAGAGAGCAGTAGGGGTTATAGTGAAAAAGTTACCCTGGTTATTAGTAATAAAAGAGAAGTAATTTCTATTAGCATAAAACCTATCCAATCTAGAATATATCCTAGATATGCCACATTGTGAGTTGCACCATGTATACCATAGACCATAATTAGAGTCCTCCCCTCCTCCAACTGGGTCAAAGAGAGTCTTCTAATGAATCATTCTATCCTAATGGAATTTCTCTAGGTCTTTCCAGGAGAAGGGAAGACCACCCATTTTGTCATATTGGGATTCTATCATGTTGAAATTACCCCCTAAGATCTATGGAATGTTAGGAAGGGCCACAAACCAAGTCCACAGATCGACTCTCTCCTTATAGTCATTAGATGCATAGATAAAGAAAATACCAATGGTTAAGCCATGGAAGTTAATAGTAGCCCACACAGCCTTGTGTATCATCTTAAAATGGAAGCACTTCCATGTTAAGAGAATTTATCCCTCCTTAGGGGATGTTTTTGACCTCCATCATATCATCCTCCTATTTTTGCATCATCTCCTGCTTCTGTGCCTGTTCAGGACCCTGATTGGGCCTCTCTGGGCACCTCCTACCCCACCTTGCATATTTTCCAGGGGTTCTGACCCCCTGGGTCAAGGTTGACCTTGACCTTGACCTAGATCAGGGTCAACCTTGACCTTGACCTAGGTCAGGGTCAACCTCAACCCTGAACAAGGTCCCCCTTTCAAAACTGGGAACTTGTCGGCTGCCGGGGGTCATCCAAAATTTAGTTTTCCCGCTTCTGGGTCGGCTGTTTTAGGTTTCGAAGCGTTGATTCCTAAATTATATTTAATATAGGTCCTTTTCTAGGAGTATGGGTCTAATTGGAATTTAATTATCCTATGTTGGCCTCCTTAGAAGATTGTGCCCTAGTTTCATATAAAAGGAGGTTTTCTCCTCTCATTTTCTCTAAGCCTTCTAAGTACAAAAAGCTCTAATCAAGATTTTGTCAAGAAGAAAAAAGTTCTACACATTTCCAAGTTATCAAGGTGTTCAATTCTTCCTCTCAAGCATTCAAGTTTTCCATTGAAGATCAAGGATTCAAGCTCTCAAGCTTTTGAAGGGATTAGGTGCAACATTCAAGATTCATCATTCAAACCCTAGATCTAGCCATCATGGTGGTGTGATCTTCCTTCAAGATCCTTTGTGCATCCTCAAGACTCTTTTATCATCTCTTCAAAGTTGATTTCAAGCATACAATCATGGATTTTTATGGTTTCTAAAGCCCATGCTTTCATACTTACATACTTGCATACATTTGAATTTCAATTGCATATCTATTGAATATCATAGCTTCATTGTTAGATTCAATTCTACTACTTGCTAGCATTCTATA
>MU225116.1:950445-970314 GCA_018584345.1 Thuja plicata | reverse complement strand
AGCATGAATGTTGTTTTGAGTATAATTGGTTATTCTTTCTGCATTCTATCCTTATAACTTCCTACACTCATGATATTCTTTCTAGGACATCTATTTTGTAAGGATATCTCTTATTTTTATAACTTTGATATAATTTTATATATCCTTTTCCGTCATCCCTGGCGGGCAAGGTATTTCCTCCTTCTACCTATATCTAAGGATCTACTTTCCTTATCTTGGTGGCATTTGTTTATGTTGCAAACATTATTTTCCTTATAAAGATCTATGTTTTGACCATTGATACCTCCTTATTTGAGAGGTGATTGTCCTAGGTCATTACCTATTCTTAATTTCTTGTACTATAATTTACATTTATTTACATTTTGCAGCATGCTAAATCCTTGGAAGGTAACACACACAAGTTGCTAAATCCTGAAGAGAAACAATTTTTACTTTTTATATATGCTAAATCCTTGGAAGGTAACGCACACAAGCTGCTAAATCCTGAAGAGATACACACCCTTTTAATTTTACAATATGCTAAATCCTCAAAAGGTAATGCACATAAGTTGCTAAATCCTAAATGGACACACATTTTATATTCCATAGTGATACAAGAATGTTGATCTATGGATATTTTCAAAGCCGTCAAAAACGCATTTACAATTACAAGCACAATTTTTGGGTGAACCTGTTGGGCTCTCCCTCCATGGTGATTCATAGTAAGATGGACATCTTACTAGGCGAGGTAATCACTTTCTCTTCTCTCTTTCTCTTTCATGCTAGTAGGATTAGATCATGAAGCTATGTTATCTATGGTGTTGTTCTTGTCTTACTTATGTAGTCATCTATGTTTTCTATGATTGATTGCTCTTTATTTCCATATATTTATGTATGTATGTTGAGTTATAATCCTTGGTTTAGGGGCTCATATCCCTGACTTAGTGATATTCTACCTCATTGCAATCCACTAGGATCTTTTTTCTCTAACTTTACCCTGAGCACATTTGATTTTCGTACTCCCGCTAAAGTGGGGGCTTAATGTATCATCTTAAAATGGAAGAACTTCCATGTTAAGAGAGTTTAGCCATCCTTAGGGGATGTTTTTGACCTCCATCATGTCATCCTCCCATTTCTGCATCATCTCCTACTTTTGTGCCTATTCAGGACCCTGATTGGGCCTCTCCGGACACCTCCTACCGCACCTGGCATATTTTCTAGGGGTTCTGACCCCCTGGGTCAAGGTCGACCTCGACCTTGACCTAGGTTAGGGTCAACCTTGACCTTGACCTAGGTTAGGGTTGAACTCAACCCTGACTAGGGTCTCCCTTTCAAAACTGGAAACTTGTCGGCTGCCAGGGGTCATCCAAAATTCAGTTTTCCCACTTTCGGGTCGGCTGTTTCGAGTTTCGAAGCGTTGATTCCTAAATTATATTTAATATAGGTCTTTTTCTAGGAGTATGGGTCTAATTAGAATTTAATTATCCTATGTCAGCCTCCTTAGAAGATTGTGCCCTAGTTTCATATAAAAGGAGGTTTTCTCCTCTCATTTTCTCTAAGCCTTCTAAGTACAAAAAGCTCTAATCAAGATTTTGTCAAGAAGAAAAAAGTTCTACACATTTCCAAGTTATTAAGGTGTTCAAGTCTTCCTCTCAAGCATTCAATTTTTCCATTGAAGATCAAGGATTCAAGCTCTCAAACTTTTGAAGGGATTAGGTGCAAATATTCAAGATTCATCATTCAAACCCTAGATCTAGCCATCATGGTGGTGTGATTTTCCTTCAAGATCCTATGTGCATCCTCAAGACTCTTTTATCATCTCTTCAAAGTGTATTTCAAGCATACAATCATGGAGGTTTATGGTTTCTAAATCCCATGCTTTCATACTTACATACTTGCATACATTTGAATTTCAATTGCATGTCTATTGAATATCATAGCTTCATTGTTAAATTCAATTCTACTACTTGCTAGCATTTTGTACTTTATTGATTTCAAGGTTAATTCCTAAATTGGGGTTTGAATAAGGCAAACCCCTCCCCCACATCAAAAAATCCTCTTTTTCTTGTAGGTACAGGTTCAGAACAGCAGATTTGAGACCAGATCTGGATACCCTTTTCAGCTTTCTTTCAGACGGCGCGAACAGATTCTCTGTCGGACCTGTGCAGGTCAGGGTCAATATTATTGGGTTAGGGTTGATATTTTTGGGTCAATGTTGACCTTTTTCATAATATGACATCGAAACGGAAAAATTTTTATGGGTTTTGTTCGTCTCTGCATTTTGATTTGGGATCAACTATTAGTTTTTCCAGAAACAGTCTACAGACCTCAGAAAAAAGCATTCTTTGATCTACAATATTTCAAGGTTAGTACATTTCTCCTATTTCTTCAATTACTGTCATATATCATTTCTATACATATAATTAATAGAATTTAAGATATCCTTCTTGTTATTCTCCTTTCTGAATAGTTGATTCATTTGTGCATTAACCCTTCTTTTGGGTTGATCAACTTGGATCTTCCATTTGTGCATTTGGGAATAAAAGAGGAACATCTTATCTTCTCCCTAATCACAATTACAATACAAAATCAATTAAATTCAAGTAAATATGAAGTAGGGTTAAGGAATTCAACACACTTCAATCAAATCAAGCAAAAATTCACAATCAAATCATCTTATCCCCTTACATATTCCTAGAATTCCTAACACACACCATTTCATAGATTACACCTTGTTACAAGGAGAAATATCATGACCCGTATAAGATTAGCCCATTTAGGGATAATGAGAATAGCCACCCCGCCCTTGCCTCTGGGCTGATCAGTGTAATTTTTAATTGTATCTCTCTATATGTAATCAAGGTTAACATCTAAAAGAAACCCATAGCTTTGAGTTCTTGAAGCATAAGAATATCAATAGAATTAACCAAATTAAGATAACATTTAACAATTATTTTTCTATCAGGGGATTCAAGCCCCCTTATGTTCTAGGAGATGTAATTCATGAGGAAACTAATTGGGGGGAGAGCATATAGAGTTAAGATCACTACTAGGAGGTATCATTTGTATATCATGATGTTTTCCTTGTTTTTTATTTGACTGGTTTTTGTTTTTTGAACCTAATGGCTGCCCCTTCCTATTAGATTTAGGCATGTCACTCATGCTTTCTAGATCATCATGATTCGAGTGCATACGGGGAGTAACCTCCATGCCTATGGCAGCTTGGTTATTGTAGGGGTAATCTTTAGTGTGCATATAATTATCGGGAAACGAACTCTGGGAAGAAAGATCACCAATAGCATTAGGAATGATTTTGATGACATATCCGTCCTCGAGTTCTTTAAAAGTCTTTTTGGAATGGTGCTGGGAGGAGCAGCAAGTTCCAACATCATTAGGAATTTTGTTACAAGGTGGTTGGGGAATTATACCAATGGAGGAATTTAAAATATGCATAGAGGCTAGGGGAGAAGGAATAATTGGGGGGGAGAAACAATGCCATCAATAGCAATTGACTACTAGAAATCTCTCCTCCTACGCTTGGTGGTTTTCTTACCCATGGTTTGAAAGCCATCAAAATCAATTTTAACTACGCTGATGATAGGAGCAGTGGGGGTGTTTTTAGGGCTTGGGTTAGAGGAGACAATTTGACTAGGCACGGGCGTGGAGATTTCAAGCTGAGAAGTTTTATAACCTAGGGTTTCCATCTTGGGCACATTCTCTTTCGTTGGATTAGGGGTTTTGGTAGCAAATTGTTTGCGTGTTAGAATAGGGCATTCCTTCCTTAGGTGACCTTCGTGTTTAAATAAGAAGCAGGTGTTAAGGCCACCAAGCATCTCAAGTGGGAAAGTAAAAGTTTCAATCTCAATATTCACATCCAGGGAGGCCAAAATATCTATACCAAGTTTTAAAGATATCAAAGCCCTAGTATCCATGTGAGGGATGAGTCACGATGTTTCATCCATTCTAATCATTTTTCCTATGGGCTCCATGAGCTGAGGGAGGAAGCACCAAATAAATGGAGGCACATGCTTAATTAGCAACCAGCGTAGGGATGAGAGGGCCAAGACCTCTTTGTGAATAGCCTCACGAGACCAAGAAAGGGAAAAAAATGATGTGTTTCCAACAGACCAATATTGTCTCTTTAGGACCTCAGCCTATGAGCTAGGGTTAGCGAAAAAAATGACGAACAACCTTCTTTGAATCTGGTGACAGAATGAGATATGAAGACCTAACTTCAAATTCCAATAATTGTGAAACCAGTCATCCATAAATTTCCTAGTAGGGCATTTATCAACTTCCACAGCAGCAAAGAAAATAGCAGAATCCTTTAACCTATTCTTTTCCTTTTAAATTTCATTCACCATTTCAACATTAGGGGAAATGGAGAGAGGTGGCAAAGCATTGCCAGAATCCTTACCGGATTTGCTGGCTCCATCAGCTTGAGTGAGGATGAATTTCACGCCAGACGTTGTTGGGGAAGATGGAGAGGCCACCGTAGCAAAGAATGTTTTGGTCATGATAGGTGAGGAAGAAGAAATAAAACCCTCACCCGTCGTATTAATGTTTTTAGGCTTTTTAGGCGAAGAAGAGGCATTAATGCCTTCATCGAATGCATTAATGGGATCTGACACAGGCTCCATAGGAGCTTGTGGAGAGATCAAAGATCTCAGGGTGGAGTACAAGCGCACCTACCAAAGTAAATTTAAAAACATAAAATAAACAAATAGATCATACCTGGTTTACATGCGTATGACAGGATCGCACATCGAGGAAAATGTCAAGAAATACAGAAGCCAGCTACCGAAAAAATGCCTCACTCATTTGTCTAGATTTTCAATTCAACATATATATATATATATATATATATATATTATTTATTTTATTAACACATTTAATTTATAAGCTCATAATTAAATAACCAAAACATGAATATTTTGTGTCTAGGTTTTTTTTCTTTATATTTAAAAAATAAAAATTAAACAAATTAATAGTTCGTTAAGTGATGTTTTTTTTGTCCAATGTCTTTTAATGTATGTGTTAAGAGTGGTGTAATAATTTCTACATGTGAGAATGGTTTCTCATAAGAAATAAATCATGATGTTACATATATAAATTTAGTATGCCATTAAGTGGTCAGATTTACTTTAGAAAATTTACTTCGGAAATTTTAGTTGAGTATGACCATCTTTTAGATCTTCTATAGATATGATATGTTTTTGTAGTTGTTGCACCATAGGGGAATGATGAGAGACTATATTACTAGTTGTAACAATGCGTATAGAGAAAGAAAAAGCTAGCACAACCAATAAAAAATGATGATGGGTTCATGTATCCTACTGGCTCATTTGTTGTTGTAGAAACATGGTTGTGAATATACGTGATTAGAAAGAATGGCATACCCACATTTTAAAACATGGACACTTTTTACGTCAATAGAAAAATTAGTGCCCTATGAAAACCACATCGATTCTTTAAAATATGAGAGATTTTATTGTAGAGGGGCCTCATACACTCTTATAGAATTAGACGAATCCATCGTAGGTGACATGGATTATGAGAAATTTTCTATCAAAGTTTGATAGTTTTGTGCATTTAGGGAACTTAAGGGACATCTGTTATGCCCTGCATCCCCGTCCCTACATTTTGTGTGCAAAATGTTGGGTCCCCACTTTTTCTTTTGCTTTTTTTTTTTTTGCTGCGGCTTTGCCTTGTCTTTTTTCTTTTTTGCTTTCTTTCTCTGGGGTTTTCTTCACCGGTGTGTGTTGTTCTCTGGGTTTGTTTTTCCCCTCCGGGATCCCGGATCCTGGAGGTTGCCTTTTGGTTGGAAGCTGGATTCCAAACTCTGGGATTCTTTGCGATGACGTTCCTAAGTCTTAGGAATATCATCGTAAGGAATCCCTGGGCCCGGAGTCTGGATGATTTGCCTAGCCTAAAATCTCTGGAATGAGGAGGATCACTTTTTACCATGGGTATAAATAGACTCGCCTGTCATTTTCACACTTACTACGATTACAATCTTCGAGCACTTAGAGAAAAATAGAGCGATTTTCAAAGCGATTAGCAGAGCAGTTACAGAGAAATTTGTGATAATCAAAGCTTAACACTTTCTACTATTCTCAGACATACGCTAGTGCTCTGTGGTGGTGATCTCGACGGCTTGACGGTTTGAAGTTGTTGTTGAGTTCTCCTGGTAATCTTTCCCTTCCTCCGCCTTCTGCATTTTCAGGTTGGTTTCTCTACTTCCCTCCTCTTTGCTTTGCTTTCGTTTTCTAGTTTCCTTTGGGTTTGGCTGTTCTTGTTTGCCTTGTTTCTCTGTTGTTTCTTTGGTCTTCTGGTTTTTCTGCTTACTGGTGGCTCGGCTCTACCAAAAGGTTGTCTGCCTTCTATGTAGATGTAAATAGATTGTAAATAGTCTGTAAATAGCCTGTAGATAGCATGAACATAATGTAAGTAGCTGTATATTCTTGTTTCATCTTTTTTTGGTTTTTCTACGGGAGTATTTCTGTGTGTATAAGGTTGTATATATGTATATTTCTATAGGTAACCCTTGTATATCTCCCTCCTTTCCATGTATATACCCTTCGGCTCTCTGTATATCCTTCTGGGTGGCTCGACGAGCTGGTCGAGTCACCCTTACTATTGGTTTTTCGCTTCAAGTTTGCTTCAGGGCAGAAAA
The DNA here is from genome assembly GCA_018584345.1 of Thuja plicata. Taxonomy (NCBI): domain Eukaryota; kingdom Viridiplantae; phylum Streptophyta; class Pinopsida; order Cupressales; family Cupressaceae; genus Thuja; species Thuja plicata. The sequence goes on along the minus strand of MU225116.1, from coordinate 963,659 downwards.
CCACCTGTTTAAAACTCGGCTCTTGGTCGGTTTCAAACAGGTGGTTTTCTCTCTCCTCCATCAAGGCTATCAGAGCCTCATTTATTTCCCATGCGCGTAATTACTTCTGGCCAAGTGGCTTTTCCTTTTCGCACGTTCGAACAGTTGGCTCCGCCGTCAGTGCCATCACATCTATTCAATGCTAGCGCACGTGGCATCCACGTGGACCTGCTTCCACATTCTTCTTTGCTAACAGTTATATCCCTAGGCCTCGGGCCTCTTTCCACCATTCATCCTATGTCTTCGTCAAGTGCGATAAAATTTCCTGAAGCAGAGATATAATGAAAAATACTAAGTATGTTTTGCTTTTTGGATACTTATGCGTAAAATTAACTTTTCAGAAAAAGAAAATGGTGAAATGGTAAGAACTGCGGACCCCGTAGTTATTGTTTTGTTTTGATAAATATGTTTTGATGGTCGCTTTGTCTCGCAGGTCTGGACTTTATTTTACAACCATGTCTGAAGAATCCGCATCATCTCCTCCTGGAAGTCCGGAGTTACCATCCACAACCAAGACCAGGGCAGCGGCAAAGTCTAAAATAGAGAAGGCCCTGGCAAAGCTGCCCCTCACCATGAAGTATATGCAGGGTGAGGAGATTGTGGGCGCAAAGATTGAGTCCCAGGTAAAATTGATGACCGACCCCAGTGTCAGGACCTGGGCAGAAATGCAGGCCCTAGTAAAGATAATGCATATCCAACGACAGGCTGGAGAAAAAATTGTAACCAACGTCAAAGGTTCTAGAATTCTACGGGCAGCTTGCTTCCCATGCTCCGTGCAATCTCCAGAGCTTGTTCTCACTCTGGCGGCCAACTACAACTCTTCTATCCGGGCCGTCATGCTAGCAGCTGTAGAGCCCACGGGATTCCCCACTCCACTGGTGTCCCTTGACCCAGTTACTTTCCAAGCGGGCCTGGGTATCCCGCAATTTGATAGGTCCTCGGTGGTTACAAGGACAGAGGCCTTGAAACAATTCAACCAGCTAGAGGATGCTGCCCGGGTGTACATGAACACCAACTGGCTAAAGGTCCCAAAAAGGGACCCAAAAATAATGAAGATAGATATCCCCCGCTCCGAATTCAAGGAAAGCATCCAAATGGGGATGATAGCATTGGCCCAGGTATTTGGGCAACCATCTGCCTAGGAATTTGTAAAATGGATATACTATTTCCTCCTGGGAATCTCCACTAAGGGAGAATTCTTCGATTGGGCGACCTATATCTCCAATCATGTCGACTCTCATTTTTTGCAGCTGAACGAGAAGAAGAAGTTCTACATGAATTCTTATGTTTTCAAGGCTCTGGCCCAACAGAGGCCCCACTCCAATGGCCTACTTATAGATGGCTTTCTCGGACTTGGCCAGGGACAGAAAGCACCGTGGGACCATTTCCCACATATTCAATGGGAAGCCAGCTTCCCCAGTTACTGCCGGGTAAATGACTCCTTCGTTTACTACCATTTGCTCACGCCCACCCAGGATGCCAGATACCACTTGTCTACTGAGGCGATGAAATTGGTTAGTAGTTATGGGCACTACTATATCCAGTTCCAGCAGCACACATACATTAGGATCGTCGACTTCTCTGGGAAACCCTACTTGTTACCCAAGCATTGCAGGGACAAGATCGTGCTGCTGGAATATTGTCGGCAGATGATGGAATTACATGCCTTCTTAGCCCTCAAGAAGGTCCCCAATGTTTCATTCCCAATCTCTTGTGGGAACTACACCTGCAGTCTTACCACCGCGAAGGAGGCAGACAATGAATTGAAATGTTATAACTTGCAGGAATTTTATCTAGCGTGAAATTTTTTTGATCCGCATGGCATAATTGCAACGGCACTGCCCCGGGCTTCGAAGCCCCAACACGCACACATGGAAGACTTCTAGGTAGATCGCCAAGATGACATGGACATGCACAGCTGGCATTACGATAGAATGATGGCCGGGATGATACAGGAGCTAAAGCTCTGGAGGTTCCCAGCGGGCTTCTCAGATGATGCCCCCACCATAGATCCCTAGTACAGAGAAAAGGGGATTGAAAAAATGCCACTACCGGCAATGAATTGGGCTATCCAAGAGGACCACATGATTGAGGACTTCACTCAGGAAGTGGTCGAGAGAAGTCATGCCTATTTTAAAAAGGTGTGCCCCGGGAGTATGCACCTAGACTCCATGCTGGTACCAAAAGCAACACCACCACTGGTACCAAAGTTGAATCCGGGGGCCGGGACTTCTGCACAAGGCACAGACAAAGGAAAGGGGATAGAAACAACTCCCCCCGCGTAGCAAGTACCCATTCAGGAATAGATTAAGCAATCTGTAGCAGCCTCCCAGCAGATGAGGGAGAAGTTAATCACAAGGCTCGCCACTCCCCTGCTAATGGCCAGACCAATTCATCCTCCTTCGTCCCCATCACTGGCAGCCTTAATGGCGAAGGCGACAGGGGTGGATCCTGCAGAGGCAACAGCAATAGTAGATGCGGGGCCGCCTTTGATCACCCGGAGGAAGAGAAAGCACATCAAACAGCCCAATGCAGAAATAGAACCAAGGGCTTCCCTCCCAAAAGAAGTGGAAATCCTTTCTTCTAGTTCTCCAGAGCTGGAGAAGGAAACAGAACAAGCAGACATCCCAGCCAGTCCCCCTTCGGAGGAGGAGTTAGATGTATTTGCATCCGATGAGTTCGGAAATCTACAAGGGGATGATACACAAGCGGGGATGGAAGTCTCGGAGGAAGAGAAAGAGGCTATGGATCTAGAGGACCGGGAAGTAGAAGCTGCGAAACAAGAAGAGCAGCAAACAGAAGAAAAGAGGCCAGAACCAGAGATTATCTCCGGGGCCCCAGGAACAGAAGGTCCAGGAGTGGACCAACAGCCACCAAGTGAACAAAAGACACCCGCTGGGGAACCCGAACCTGAAACTTCAGGATCAACCATAACCCTAGCCGCCGTGTTCCCAAGGCCACTCCCAGGGGAAACCTTCGGGCGGGTAATCACAGCGGCCCAAACTCTGAATCTTGGCCCGATACCGCCCCTACTACCGATAGATGAAGAAGAAGAAGAGCAGCATGAAGAGGAGATCCCCGAAGAAGCCAACAGGGTCTGGACACATCAATTGACATCCAAGACCAGGATGAGGAGATAGAAATTGAAGATGTTGCTACAGAAGAGGTTTCGGCAGGGAGAGGAATGACAGAGGAAGTACATGTTGAAAAGGAGCAGCCACCACCAGACACCAGAAGAGAATCTGTAGAACAAACTCTGGCAGGAAGGCTACCTCTCCCACCTCCATGCCTGGCAGAAAGCAGAAAAAGGAAAGCCCAATCCGCTCCAACAGTCCCTCTCTCCCTAGCCAAAATCATGGCCCTAGCCCAGGCCCCACAAAAAATAAAGAAGGCCCAGACATTTCATACCCTTCGAACTAGGTCGGGCGGAGAAACAGTTGTAGTAGTGGCAACGCCTCCCTCAGACACCGATGAAGCAACCGCAGATCCTGCAGGCTATAATATCGTAGAGGTGTCCTTGGGAAAAAGGGGAAAGCAGGGAAAAGTGGACCTGCTAAAGGAGGAAACAAGGGCAGTGGAGGCCCGATATGAAAAAGAGGCCCAAAGGCTCAAAGAAGAAAAAGAGAAGAATGCAAACCTTATCGGGTTGCTTACAGAGCTGGCCTGAACCCTCAACGTTGCCCCTCCATAGACCTCCATGACAGAGGAATTACCGCAGAGCGACATAGACTCCCTACGAGTAATGAAAAAGAAGGCCCAGGCAGTAGATGAATGGGTCGCTCTACAGATAGGAAACACCTGGTGTTTCCTAGCGGCCACTCTCCCAGATTTATATACGGCCCGAAAGATTATTTTATAGGCGGAAGCACTGATTGAGCAATGGGAGAGTGACACCGAGAATTACCAGGCGTGGAAGGTAGAGCTCGAAGAGCTCCTCACCCTAGGGGAAGATATAATTTCTGAATCCAGAATTCTAGGTGAGGAATCATTTGATTTCGTAAGGGCTCAGCACTCCAGATTGGACCTCACATTGGAGGTAACCAAGCAACTGGTAGAGTCCTTACAGGAAAAGGTAAACACAATGAAATATTCTTCTAATTTATACAAGTCGTTTGTAAGAAAATTTTCTGGGGTTGATCCCCTTGGTACAAATACTTATACCCCTGAGGATTCAGTTTTGGGGAGTTTTGAAAAAGTAATGGCATCTCGATATCAATCCCTGGAGGGGATGGATGGGGCCCGAATGGCAGAACTGACCAAAATGGTGCTTAAGGGCCATGATGTCGCAAGGATGGCAGACGAGTTCTGAAATAATGTTTCGAACCTGGCGGAACAAGTTGAAGTGGCCAGATACAGAACGGCTAGCCTAAGGAAGATTGATGAAGATGGCATTTTCTGCATCCTTCAGGCCTTCAACGATAATAAACAGCCTTGAGCGTTCTCCGGGAACTAGGGAAACTTGAGCATTAAACATTATTTATTTTTTTGGGGGTGTAAGTTCCCGGATCACGGAGTTCCGGATCCAAAATTTTTTATTCTTTAAAGTGATCTGTGTCCTAGTCCCCGAGGCTGACCAGTCGCTTTCAGAGGTAGTTAATAAAGACTATCAGAGGGTAGTTGGGAAAATTAAGAGGCATTGGCTCGGCAGTTGGCTTCTGATAGGGTGATCATCTTGAGGCACCGTTCAAAGGTACACCTGGCACATTGGAGACAGGGTGCCGCATTTCCCATTTATGAGGCATGTAGCCTCGGTCCCTGGGGGACCTACTTCCTTCTTTCTTCTCTCTGGCTCTCTTCTCAAGGCTGATTCTTCTGATGTATATTCTTGTCTTCTTCTGACATGGCAGACCTATTCCATCTCCAGGTCTTTTGTAGGGTGGCGCAGGTAGTACCGGCCTCCAGATATTGTATTTTATTAAAGCACAGTAAAATAGGATTAGGGTTAGGGTTAGAAAGAGTTGTATAAATAGGCAAATCGGCCCATTTCCAAGGGTCGACAAAATTAATAATTTTGTTGTCCATAAGAAATAGTAAAGTAATTTTTGGTTTTAGTTGCAGAGCTCAATGCTCCATTTGTTCTGTTCTTGGTAGTTAGATGCTCCCCTGGAGCCACCATTGTATCACGCACCAGTGCTTGCTGGACTAAAACATTAATGAAGAAGGAAGGATTCTTGGCAATGAAGTTGTTAACGTCTCTGCTTCTGAGTTAATGGTATTTCATGTTTTAATATTCTGTATGTCCTTCATTCTGATATGTTAAAGTAGATTGACGACCTCTTTATTTCCACTACTGATAAAATGCTAACTGATGGTTATGTATTTCTTCGGTATTTAGTGTAGTCTTTCAGAGTGTTGTTGATGTTCTGGACTTTTCAACATGACTGTAGTTAGATAAACATCTCTAACCCTGCAGGATCTTTTTCATTTTGTTCGCTAAGTGTAGAACACTCTGGGAAACCCTTACTATTCTGAATCTCTAGGAGAATGAGTTGAAGTGACCAGCTATCCCCCTCAAAAATAGTCACCTCTCGCAACTGAGCCCCGCACCGTCGTGACCCAACACCCAGGTGCTTGAAGGCCTGGAGGATTCATTTCCCCCGGACAACCTTTGTAGGCAGAGTTGGCCGATTTCTCTGGAACCCGGTGACAACTTATGACTGTTGGCGGACCCGGTCAGTAAAACCCCGTCAACAGAAACTAGCGCTAGAAGGAGGGCATGAACTCATCCCCCTCTCAAGATTATGATTTTACACCTCCTGAGGGTTCCCCGAGTTGTAGTTTTAGGAGACAAGACTTTAGTGGGATTGGGTCCTTTTCCCTAGCTAAGTTTGAAAGAGTCCTTAGGTCTGCCCTGAATCCTGAAAGGTTTGTCGAACTCGAGCTTCCTGCTCGAAAGAAACAAACATCAAAAGTCATACCAGCCACTATTTTCTAGGGATCTACCATATCTCCGAATACTCAAACTCCCCAGACCGTCCCGGGAACCAGTATTCAAACTACCCAACATATAGTTCCCCCAATGGCTGCATACTTTGGAAACACTGGGTCCCCAATGGGCACTTTTCTGGGCACAATCAACGATTTACCCTCCCACTCGGAGAAGATTTTCCCACGATATGAGCACTTAGGCTCACGGACTGCAGAAGAACATTTACAGGCATACAAAGATGCCATGAATCGACACCAGATCCAGCATGAAGATGTTGTGACCCGCATGTTTCCCTTGTCCTTAGGGCAAAGTGAGTTGAACTGGTACCTAAACCTTCCCGCCAACTCCATAAACACTTGGAAGGATATGGAGGACACCTTCTTGGCTGCCTTTCGCATACATGTGGACCCAACTTGGTCCCACAGCCAGTTCATCTCCATCAGAAAGGAACCCAATGAACCTCTTGCAGCATTCAACCATAGGTTCCAACATGCCCTAAAGAGGTGCACAGGCCCTTTTGTCCCATCGCCAGATGTTAGCATACAGACATATCTCAATGCGATGGACCCTTTCGTTGCCACCCTCCTTTGGAGAACGACCACCCCGGGCAACCGGGATACTTTGGAAAAAGTCTATAACCTAGCCCTAGAATTGTCCCGTGGTCTCAATAAGTCCCTGGGTAGGATTAGACAGAACACGCTTTTCAATATGATCCCCGGCGGAACTGCTTATGCCAGGGGTTACAATCCCAATCTGGCAATAGGTGCCCCCTCAATGGAGGTGAATCCCCTGCCGCCTTTGATAGACCAACAGGTACGATATGTTTACCCCTCCCAGGCCCAGATGGCACCGGGTTCGGAAGTCTTCCCTTGGAATCAGCCACAGCAGACACAACAGACTCAGACACAACCATCTAGAGTGCCCTTCTTCTAGTCATCTGCGGCTGGAGGATTGCCGCGCTCGACTTCGGTTAACCCTGCTGCCTTCCCGGGAAGCCAACAACAGCCACAGTCGTCCCATTGTGACGCTAACACTCAGTTGACCGCCGAGGTTGAATCCCTCCGACGAATGCTGTCCACTCTGACTATGGACATGGGTCAACTGAAGGCTGGGTCCTACGTGCCCCAAAATTTAATTTCTCAGAGGGAAAATATCTTCTTCAGCCAGCAAAACAACAATGTCGGGGGAAGAAACTTCAACAACGGGCCTAGGCCCAACCAACAACAATGGAATAATAACGCTAACACCGGAGGCCCACCTCCAAACCAAAACACCAACCAAAATGGTGCTAGACCATCCCATTTTACACCAATCGCAGACTTCCATCCCATGACTAACTGGTGCCGACTGCATGATACAGGTTCGCACAATGAGGTGAATTGTGCCACTTTAGAGAAAGTCATAATGATCTCCCAGCTGGACAGGCAGCAATCGCATGATACCGCTCCCCTAGAGCCTCCTGTCTAGGAAACGACCCATAGTGCCTTCACCCACGATACCATCTTCTTTTGAACTTCTGGGAAAAATGAAGAAGAATCCAAACTACAGGGATTCTTTGACGAATCCATTTCGCCCTTTGAGGCCAATGCCTTTACCAACCCACGGGCTCCATACAACACCTGGATCCAGGCGGGTAAAGGACCAGCGTACACGCCTATACCTCCTACCAAAGAAACTCCTCCTCCCTGGAGTAACACAACTGATCGACCTATCCCTCCAAAAGGTCCTAGCTCTAACCAAGCAAAATATCTTACGGGGGAAAATCACCAGTTCCCGGGAGGAAGGTTCGACATCACGAAGGCGTTAGAGAAGACCACCACCTCCATGACCTTGATGGAGGTTTTGTTAAATTTCCCCGAGTAAAAGAAGTCCCTTCTGAAGCTCTTAGGGAACTCGGAAGCAGTTAGCCGCCTGCCCAAGATTGTCTCCTTCGAAGATGCCAATGCGGCTATCTTCTGGGGAAATAATGAGGATCCTCGCTTCTTGCTAGGCCTGAACATTTATGGCAAAAATATACACAACTTCCTAGTAGACTCTGGAGCTTCGGGTAACATCATGCCCTTATCCATTTGTCAGAAGCTCAAACTCCACCCCACCCCATCTAATGGCGCAGTGATCCAACTGGATAAGACTGCTGTGAAAATGGTGGGGGAATTGAAAAATGTCCTGATACACCTTATCCAGGACCCCAGGATAGCCAGCATCATTAACATCCAAGTGGTGGATATCCCAGAGACTTACGAGATTTTACTAAGTCAGAATTGGTCTAAGTCTTTAAATAGATACTTTTCGACCGAATTCACCCACTTATAGCTTCCGTGGGAAGGAGAATTCAATCAGATCTGGGTCGAAAGCGAACCTCGGATGAAACAGGCCCTTACCGAAGTTGGGAGGGTCAATGAAGTCCTTTTCTTCAAGTCTTCTCTGGGGGTGTACCGACCTCTTGAAATCTTAACATTTGATTTCATCCTTGGAGAGGATCCCGTAGTATTGCAAAGAGCACAAGACTTTGAAGAAAAGGTGAGAGTTGAAGTCAACTCTCAGGGCCCCACAGCGACCCTTGCCACACTCCTATTCGGTACTTGGTGCCGAGTGCATTACCAAAAATATTCAGAGCACGAGTGTGAGCCATGCCTATCGGTCGCTACCCAGCAACTTGATATCTTCCAGAGTAAACATACAACTGATTCCCTGGGACCCAGTACTTCTACGGGATGCACTCCTTTAGTGCCATCCACCCGGGAATCACAAATCGAAACGCCTCCGGGGATAAATTCCACTTCCACGCCGGTAGTCCAGGAGAAAATCTCCAAGTCTCCCAGCGATAATCCAAAGAAAAATCCCCCTCCCCAGCCCTAGATTACAAACAATGACTTATGGACCCTGAAATTCGATGGGTCCCGATCCAAACAAGGCTGTGGGGCCGGGGTAGAATTAATCAACCCGCGGGGGAAATCCTTCCTTGCGTCTTATAGGTTGCAGTTTAACTGCATGAACAATGTAACGGAGTACGAGGCCTTGGTCCTTGGACTCCTATTCGCACTAAGGAAAGGTATCACCCACCTCTGGGCTCTGGGTGATTCAGAGTTAGTTGTTAAACAAGTCTGGAGTCAATACACATGTCATGACAAAATGCTGGCCGCATACCACAACTGGGCTTGGAGCCTTATTGAAGATTTTGATTCCTTTGGCATTGACCTTATTCCCCGACGACGGAACTATGTCCCGGATGCCCTAGCTATTTCTGCCAGCACACTTGAGCCAATGGCCGGCTCACGACTCTAAATATTTTCAGTTGAGATGGTCCCCACCCCCTCCATTCCAGATAATGTTACTCACTTTCAAGTTTTCAAGGACGATCAACATATCCTGGCCTTCATAGCCAATGTTGGTGTTTTTGAGGTTTAGATAGTGGAGGAGCGAGACCACGATGACACTGGACAGGGTGATGAATACAACGGGATCATGGACCTGCCCACCAACACTATCCCTAAGGGGATGGTTGCATTAGAGCGAATCTTTGACTCAGACCCTAGGGCCTGTGAGAGGGTATCATCCTCCCCTGAGGGAGGAAAGTTTGAAAAAGTTAACATCGGCCAGCCCGGTGAAGAGAAGATCATCCACATAGGTACCTCCTGTTCCCCTGAGGAAAAGGAGAAGATTCTTGCGGTTCTCTGAGAACACATTGATGTAATTGCCTGGGGATATGAAGACTTAAAGACGTATGACACCTCTATCATGACCCACACCATCCCCTTGAAACCATACACTAAGCCCTTTCGGCAAAAGCAAAGACCGGTCAACCCCCTGATGGAGCCTCTAATTCGTCAAGAGGTAGAAAAACTAGTGTCAGCTCAGATTATCTTTCCTATCTGGCATACTACATGGGTTGCCAACCTGGGCCCAGTCAGGAAGAAGAATGATGAAATCCGCCTTTGCATGGATTTTTGAAATTTGAACAAGGCACCTAAAAAAGATAATCACCCTCTCCCCTCGTTGGATGAAGTGTTGCAGATCGTAAATGGATCCCAGACTATGTCTTTCCTAGATGGATATTCAGGATACAACCAGGTCATGGTCAAATATGAGAATAGAGAGAAAATAGTGTTTACCACCAAGTGGGGAACATTTGCGTATAGAAGAATGCCCTTTGGTTTGATCAATGCAGGGGCTAATTTTCAGAAGGCCATGGACATTACATTCGAGGGCCTTGTAAATCGATGCATAATCATCTACATAGATGATTTGACTGTCTTCTCTCAGGACAGGTGTGATCACGCCGCCCACCTCGCTCAGATCTGTGAGAGATGTCCCCGGTATGGAATATCCCTCAACCTCAAGAAGTTCATATTCAGGGTCACCGAGGGGAAGTTTCTCGGGCATATCGTCTCTGAGAAGGGTATATCCATAGACCCCGATAGAGTCAAAGCATTGCTAAACTTACAGATGCCTGGTAGCAAGAAAGAAATGCGATCCTTCTTTGGAAAAATCAAATTCATGCACCGATTCATCACAGGATTTTCAGAAATAGTCAAACCACTCAATGAAATGATAAAAAAGGATACCAAAATTGAGTGGAGTTCTAAAGAAAAGCGGGCGTTCTCCCAGATTAAACAAACAATAACGAAGGCGCCTGTCCTGGCTAGTCCAGACTATTCCCTCCCGTTTTACATCTACTCATTTGCTTCACCGCATTCTTCCACGGAAGTACTAACCCAAAAGGTTAAAGGGGAGGAACGACCAATTGCTTTCATGAGTTCCCCCTTTAAGAGCGCCGAAGTCTGGTCTTCATCATTGAAAAAATAGGCCTTTTCTTTGGTTCGCATCGTGAAGAAATTCTGGCATTATATTATCTAGAGCAAAGTGCATGCTATCATCCCGGACCAGGATGTCAAATATCTACTGATGCAGAGTGAATTGGGTGAGAGATGGGGGAAATGGATGGCCATCCTCCAGGAATACCATTTAGAGATGCAGCCCATGAAAATAGTCCGTGGCCAGGGACTAAGTCAAATAATAACAGAAGAGACTCCCCACATAGAATGTCATACTTACACAGTGGAGTCCATTACCCAGGATCCATGGTATACTGACCTGGTGTACTTGCTGCTAAACAACAAATGCCCAGAGGGATTACCTCCCCACAAACGCTGCGCCCTGTGGATGAAAAGCGCTCACTTCATGATTAAGAATTCCATGCTTTATCATTGGAACTACGAAAGAGTGTACCTCTAGTGCATTGACAGGGACCAAGCTGTAAAAATAATTGACAAATTCCATGGACAGTTTGGGACTGGGCATGGTTCAGCCAATGACACTGCCCATCAGATTCTTCAGGCTGGATACTATTGGCCCTATATCTTCAGAGATGTTTACGCTCATGTCAGAAAATGACATACTTGCCAAACTGCAGCACATCGGGAGCGTAACCCAGCCATGCCTCTGCATCCAGTCTACGAGGCTAGACCTTTTTCCCAGTGGGCATTTGACTTCATCAGGGAGATCAACCCCAACTCATCTGCCAACCACCGATACATTCTGACTGCTACTGATTACTGCACCTGGTGGTTTGAGGCTATCCCTTGCAAAAATAACACGGCAGACGTAGTTATCAAATTCTTAGAAGAAAACATCATCACAAGGTTTGGAATTCCCTTTGCTTTAGTATGTGACAATGGTCCAGTGTTTTCTTCCGCACAATTACTTGAATGGACCTACAACCGAAAGATCACACTAAAGTTCTCCAGCAACTATTACCCCCAGGGAAATGGCGTTGCTGAATCAACAAACAAGAATCTACTTGAGGTGATCAAACATCTGTTAGAACAAAATCCCTAGGATTGGCACCAAAAACTGAAGTTCACCCTCTGGGCGGATCGCATTCGTATTAAATCCGCCCTGGGAACATTCCCATTCCACCTGGTTTATGGTCAGAACCCTGTATTCCCAGTCAACTTACAGATCCCAGTTTTACAGTTTATGCAGGAATTCAACAACAGGGACAACATTGTGGAGGTTCGACTTTTGAATCTGGTGTGAATGGAAGAACAACGAGATGCAGCCCTTGAACATTTCGCGCATCATCAAGCAGTGGTAAAATGATGGTTTGATAGAAGAGCCCAATATAAGGCTTTTCAGATCTCAGATCTGGTCCTGTTGTGGGACAAGGCCTAGGAAAAGAAAGGAAAGCACACCAAGTTCCAACGGCTCTTGCTCAGACCATACTTAATCTCAAAAATTTGCGAGGCAAATACTTACCGCCTTAACACCTTGACTAGAGAACCTGTCGCATTGCCTGTTAATGGGAAGTTTCTCAAATATTACTTCGAATAAGGGTAAGTTTGTCCAAAGATGTATTATATGTAAATATCTCTTTGTAAATAGTCATGTTGGCTGCCTTCCAGGGCAGTCTCCCTTTTTTCTTTTGTTGTCTTTGTTTTCACTTTTGGCTTTCTTTTGGTCCTGGCGTTCTGTTCCATCTTGTAAGAACGGGAATGCTTCGCATAACTTTGGCCTCTGTTGCAATGCCTCCGGCATGGTGAATTTTGGAATCTATATTTATCATAGTGGAGTCAACCCGGTCTCTGGGATTGTTTGTAGGTTATGGCACATTTTTGAGCAATCTCCATTGGGTGTTGTCTCCGGGAGTCTGGCAATCAGTGAACAATAATGATATAAGGAACAAGTAATCAGACACGTTGAGGGTAGATCAGCTGTACTGGTTGGTTGATCCACGTCTGAAAATCTAAATAAATTCCCTCCGGGTCTAGAGTTTTATCCTCTCCAAATATTTAAATATAGGTGGATAGGTGAAAGAAGTACCGCCATTTGAATTTTAGCTAAGCTTGGGCTCAATGGTGAAAGAAGTACCGCCTTCCTCACCCGAAAATAAATAGAACTATAAGAGGAAAAATGGGATGAAACTCCAGTCTCCGGGGGAAAGCAATTAAATTGATGACTGGATCGATGTAATTAGTACCATTTCTCTATTTCCTCCTAGAGGTCATCGGCTTGATTTCCTTCCAAAGCACACATGACACCACTGATGAAAGGCTATGGACTGACTCCTTTGTGGTTGGGTTCTCTCGGATATGCTGCTCCTTGCTTGTCAAACGCTTTGGGAGGATGATTTGTTCCAGTTGTGCTAACCAGAGATTCTATGGTTCTCAAATGCGCTAAGGCATTTGTCCCAGATAGTCACCATTTTTTATGCCCTGCATCCCCGTCCCTACATTTTGTGTGCAAA
>MU225116.1:927812-950395 GCA_018584345.1 Thuja plicata | reverse complement strand
TGCATCCCCGTCCCTACATTTTGTGTGCAAAATGTTGGGTCCCCCCTTTTTTTTTTGCTTTGTTTATTTTTTTTTTTGCTGCAGCTTTGCCTTGTCTTTTTCCTTTTTTGCTTTCTTTCTCCGGGGTTTTCTTCCCCAGTGTCTGTTGTTCTCTGGGTTTGATTTTCCCCTCCGGGATCCCAGATCCCGGAGGTTACCTTTTGGTTGGAAGCTGGATTCTGGACTCTGGGATTCTTTGCGATGACGTTCCTAAGTCTTAGGAATATCATCGTAAGGAATCCCCGGGCCCGGAGTCTGGATGTTTTTCTTAACCTGAAATCTCCAGAATGAGGAGGATCACTTTTTACCATAGGTATAAATAGAATTGCCTATCATTTTCACACTTACCACGATTAAAATCTTCGAGCACTTAGAGAAAAATAGAGCAATTTTCAAAACGATTAGCAGAGCAGTTACGGAGAAATTTGTGATAATCAAAGCTTAACACTTTCTACTATTCTCAGACGTACGCTAGTGCTCCGTGGTGGTGATCTCGATGGCTTGATGGTTTGAAGTTGTTGCAGAGTTATCCTGGTAATCTTTCCCTTCCTTCGCCTTCTGCATTTTTAGGTTGGTTTCTCTACTTCCCTCCTCTTCGCTTTGCTTTCATTTTCTGGTTTCCTTTGGGTTTGCTTGTTCTTATTTTCATTTGCCTTGTTTCTCTGTTGTTTCTTTGGTCTTCTGGTTTTGCCACTTGCTGGTGGCTCAGCTCTGCCAGAAGGTTGTCCACCTTCTGTGCAGATGTAAATAGTTTGTAAATAGTCTGTAAATAGCCTGTAGATAGCATGACCATAATGTAAGTAGCTATATATTCTTGTTTCAGCTTTTTCTAGTTTTTCTACGGGAGTCTTTCCATGTGTATAAGGTTGCATATATGTATATTTATATAGGTAACCCTTGTATATCTCCCTCCTTTCCATGTATATACCCTTCGGCTCTCTGTATATCCTTCCAAGTGGCTCGACGAGCTGGTCGAGTCACCCTTGTTGTTGGTTTTTCGCTTCAAGTTTGCTTCAGGGCAGAAAACCACCTGTTTGAAACTCGGCTCTTGGCCGGTTTCAAATAGGTAGTTTTCTCTCTCCTCCATCAAGGCTTTCAGAGCTTCATTTATTTCCCATGTGCACAATTACTTCTGGCCAAGTGGCTTTCCCTTTTCGCGCATTCGAACAGTTGGCTCCGCCGCCAGTGCCATCACATCTATTCAATGCTAGCGCACGTGCCGTCCACGTGGACCTGCTTCCACATTATTCTTTGCTAATGGTTATATCCTCGAGCCTCGGGGCTCTTTCCACCATTCATCCTATGTCTTCATCAAGTGCGATAAAATTTCCCGAACCCAGAGATATAATGAAAAATACTATGTTTTGCTTTTCGGATACTTATGCGTAAAATTAACTTTTCAGGAAAAGCAAACGGTGAAATGGTAAGAACTTCGGACCCCAGAGTTATTATTTTGTTTTGATAAATATGTTTTTATGGTCACTTTTTCTCGCAGGTCCAGACTTTATTTTACAACCATGTCTGAAGCATCTGCATCATCTCCTCCCGGAAGTCCGGAGTTACCATCCACAACCGAGACCAGGGCAGCGACAAAGTCTAAATAGAGAAGCCCCTGGCAAAGTTGCCCCTCACCATGAAATATATGCAGGGTGAGGAGATTGTGGGCTCAAAGATTGAGTCCCAGGTAAAATTGATGACCGACCCCAATGTCGGGACCTGGGTAGAAATGCAGGCCCTAGTAAAGATAATGCATATCCAGCGACAGGCTGGAGACAAAATTGCAACCAACGTCGAAGGTTCCAAAATTCTCCGGGCAGCTTGCTTCCCATGCTCCATGCAGTCTCCAAAGCTTGTTCTCACTCTGACGGCCAACTATAACTCTTCTGTCTAAGCCGTCATGCTAGTATCTGCAGAGCCCACGGGATTCCCCACTCCACTGGTGTCCCTTGACCCAGTTACTTTCCAAGCAGGCCTGGGTATCCCGCAATTTGATAGGTCCTCGGTGGTTACAAGGACAAAGGGCTTGAAACAATTCAACCAGCTAGAGGATGCTGCCCGGGTGTACATGAACACCAACTGGCTAAAAGTCCCGAAGAGGGACCCAAAAAGAATGAAGATAGATATCCCCCGCTTTGAATTTAAGGAAAGCATCCAAATGGGGATGATAGCATTGGCCCGGGTATTTGGGCAACCCTCCACCCAGGAATTTACCAAATAGATGTACTATTTCCTCCTGGGAATCTCCACTAAGGGAGAATTCTTCGACTGGGCGACCATCATCTCCAATGATGTCGACTCCCAGTTTCTGCAGCTGAACGAGAAGAAGAAGTTCTACATGACTTCTTATGTTTTCTGGGCTCTGGCCCAACAGAGGCCCCACTCCAATGGCCTACTTACAGATGGCATTCTTGGACTTGGCCAGGGACAGAAAGCACCATGGGACCATTTCCCATAGATTCAATGGGAAGCCAGCTTCCCCAGTTACTGCCGGGTAAACGACTCCTTCGTTTACTACCATTTGTTCACACCCACATGGGATGCCGGATACCGCCCGTCTACTGAGGCGATGAAATTGGTTAGTAGTTATGGGCACTACTATATCTAGTTATAGCAACACACATACATTAGGATCAGCGGCTTCTCTGGTAAACCCTAATTGTTACCCAAGCATTCCGGGGACAAGATCATGCTGCTGGAATATTGCCGGCAGATGATGGAATTACATGCCTTCTTAGCCCTCAAGAAGGTCCCCAATTTTTCATTCCCAATCTCCTGTGGGAACTACACTTGTAGTCTAGCCACTGCGAAGGAGGCAGACAATAAATTGAAATGTTATAACTTGTAAGAATTTTATCTGGCATGGAAAAATTTTGATCTGCATGGCAGAATTGCAACGGCACTTCCCTGGGCTTCGGAGCCCCACCACGCACACATGGAAGACTTCTGGGTAGATCGCCAGGACGAAATGGATGTGCACAGCCGACATTACGATAGAATGACGGCTGGGATGATACAGGAGCTAAAGCTCCAGAGGTTCCCGATGGGCTTCTCAGACGACGCCCCCACCATAGATCCCCAGTACAAAGAAAAGGGGATTGAAAAAATGCCACTACCGGCAATGAATTGGGCTATCCAGGAGGACCACACGATTGAGGACTTCACTCAAGAAGTGGTTGAGAGAAGTCATGCCTATTTTAAAAAGGTGTGCCCTGGGAGTACGCGCCTAGCCTCCAGGCGGGTACCAAAAGCAACACCACCACCGATACCAAAGTTGACTCCGGGGGCTGGGACATCTGCACAAGGCACAGACAAAGGAAAGGGGATAGAAACAACTCCCCCCGCACAGAAAGTACCCATTCAGGAATAGATTAAGAAATCTGTAGCAGCCTCCCAGCAGATGAGGTAGTAGTTAATCACAAGGCTTGCCACTCCCCCGCTAATGGCCAGACCAATTCGTCCTCCTTCCTCCCCATCACTGGCAGCCTTAATGGCGAAGGCGACGGGGGTGGATCCTATGGAGGCAGCAGCAATAGTAGATGTAGGGCCACCTCTGATCACCCGGAGGAAGAGAAAGCACATCAAACAGCCCAAGGCAGAACCAGCGCCAAGGGCTTCCCTCCCAAAAGAAGTGGAAATCCTTTCTTCTAGTTCTCCGGAACCGGAGAAGGAAACAGAACAAGCAGACATCCCAGCTAGTCCCACTCTGGAGGAGGAGTTTGACGTATTTGCAGCCGATGAGTTCAGAAATTTGTAAGGGGATGATACACAAGCGGGGATGAAAGTCCCAGAGTAAGAGCAAGAGGCTGTGGATCCAGAGGACTGGGAAGTAGAAGCTGCGGAACAAGAAGAGTAGCAAACAGAAGAAAAGAGGCCAGAACTAGAGATTATCTATGGTGCCCCAGGAACAGAAGGTCCGGGAGTGGACCAACAGCCACCAAGTGAACAAAAGGCACCCGCTGGGGAATCCAGATCTGGAACTTTGGGATCAACCATAACCCCAGCCGCCGTGTTCCCAAGGCCACTCCCAGGGGCAACCTTCGGGTGGGTAATCACAATGGCCCAAACTATGAATCTTGGCCCGATACCGCCCCTACTACCAATAGATGAAGAAGAAGAAGAGCAACATGAATAGGAGATCCCCAAAGAAGCCGACTAGGGTCTGGACACATCAATTGACATCCGAGACTAGGCTGAGGAGATAGAAATTGAAGATGTTGCTATAGAAGAGGTTTCGGCAGGGAGAGGAAGGACAGAGGAAGTACATGTTGAAAAGGAGCAGCCACCACCGGACACCGAGAGAGAATCTGAAGAACAAACTCTAGCAGGAAGGCCACCTCTCCCACCTCCATGGCTAGAAGAAAGCAGAAAAAGGAAATCCCAATCCGCTCCAACAGTCCCTCTCTCCCTGGCCGAAATGATGGCATTAGCCCAGGCCCCGCCAAAAATAAACAAGGCCCGGACAGTTCATACCCTTCGAACTGGGCTGGGCGGAGAAACAGTTGTGGTAGTGGAAACGCCTCCCCCAGATGCCAATGAAGCAACCACGGATCCCGTAGGCTACAATATTGCAGAGGTGTCCTTGGGCAAAAGGGGAAAGACGGGTGAAGTGGACCTGTTAAAGGAGGCAGCAAGGGCAGTGGAGGCCCGATATGAAAAAGAGGCCCAAAGGCTCAAAGCAGAAAAAAAGAAGAATGCAAACCTTATCGGGTTGCTTACAGAGCTGGCCCGACCCCTCAACGCTGCCCCTCCATAGACCTCCATGACAGAGGAATTACTGCAGAGCGATATAGACTCCCTGCGAGTAATGAAAAAGAAGGCCCAGGCAGTAGATGAATGGGTCGCTCTACAGATAGGAAACACCCGGCGTTTCCTAGCGGCCACTCTCCCAGATTTATATACGGCCCGACAGATTATTTTACAGGTGGAAGCACTGATTGAGCAGTGGGAGAGTGACACCGAGAATTACCAGGCATGGAAGGTAGAGCTCGAAGAGCTCCTCACTCTAGGGGAAGATATAATTTCTGAATCCGGAATTTTGGGTGAGGAATCATTTGATTTCGTAAGGGCTCAGCACTCTAGACTGGACCTCACATTGGAGGTAACCAAGCAACTGGTAGAGTCCTTACAGGAAAAGGTAAACACAATGAAATATTCTTCTAATTTATACAAGTCATTTGTAAGAAAAGCTTCTAGGGTTGATCCCCTTGGTACAAATACTTATACCCCCGAGGAGTCAGTTTTAGGGAGTTTTAATGAAGTAATGACATCTCGGTATCAATCCCTGGAGGGGATGGATGGGGCCCGAATGGAAAAACTGACCAAAATGGTGCTTAAGGGCCATGATGCCGCAAGGATGGCAGACGAGTTCTGAAATAATGTTCTGAACCTAGCGGAACAAGTTGAAGTGGTCAGGTACAGAAGGGCCAGCCTAAGGAAGATTGATGAAGATGGCATTTTCCACATCCTTCAGGCCTTCAATGATAATAAACAGCCTTGAGCATTCTCCGGGAACCGGGGAAACTTGAGCATTAAACATTCTTTATTCTTTTGGGGGCGTAAGTTCCCAGATCCTGGAGTTCCGAATCCAAAATTTTGTATTCTTTAAAGTGATCTTTGTCCCGGTCCCTGAGGCCGACTGGTCACTTTCAGAGGTGGTTAATAAAGACTGTCAGAGGGTAGTTGGGCAAATTAAGAGGCATTGGCTCAGCAGTTGGCTTCTGACAGGGTGATCTTCTCAAGGTGCCATTCAAAGGTACACCTGGCACATTGGAGACAGGGCGCCACATTTCTCATTTATGAGGCATGTAGCCTCGCTCCCTGGGGGACCTACTTCCTTCTTTCTTCTCTCTGGCTCTCTTCTCAAGGCTGATTCTTCCAATGTATATTCTTGTCTTCTTCTAACATGGCAGACCTATTCTGTCTCAAGGTCTTTTATAGGGTGGCGCAGGTAGTATCGGCCCCCAGATATTGTCTTTTATTAAAGCACAGTAAAATAGGGTTAGGGTTAGAGAGAGTTGTATAAATAGGAAAATCAGCCCATTTTCAAGGGTCGGCAAAATTGATGATTTTGTTGTCCATAAGAAATAGTAAAGTGATTTCTGGTTTTAGTTGCAGAGCTCAATGCTCCATTTGTTCTGTTCTTGGTAGTTAGATGCTCCCTTGGAGCCACCATTGTATCACGCACCAGTGCTTGCTGGAATAAAACATTAATGAAGAAGGAAGGATTCTTGGCAATGAAGTTGTTAATGTCTCTGCTTCTGAGTTAATGGTATTTCATGTTTTAATGTTCTGTATGTCCTTCATTCTGATATGTTAAAGTAGATTAATGACCTCTTTATTTCCACTATTGATAAAATGCTAACTGATGGTTATGTATTTCTTCGGTATTTAGTGTAGTCTTTCAGAGTGTTGTTGATGTTCCAGACTTTTCAACATGACTGTAGTTAGATAAACATCTCTAACCATGCAGGATCTTTTTTATTTTGTTCGCTAAGTGTAGAACGCTCTGGGAAACCCTTACTATTCTGATTCTCTGGGAGAATGAGTTGAAGTAACCAGCTATCCCCCTCGAAAATAGTCACCTCTCCCAACTGAGCCCCACACCATTGTGACCCGACACCCAGGTGCTTGAAGGCCTAGAGGATTCATTTCCTCCAAACAACCTTTGCAGGCGGAGTTGGCTGATTTCTCCGGAACCCGGTGACAACTTATGACTATTGGCGGACCCGGTCAGCAAAACCCTGTCAACAACATCGTCGATAGGGTATGGCACTGAGAGTTTGGGTGATCAAGAAGGAAAAATAGGACCATGCCTAGGGTAAATCCACTCAACCAGATGTGTTCAGAATAATAGCTCAACCTCACAACAAACAAAAGGAGAATTAGACTATCTTGTAGTATTTCATTGAATGCATTTGACACTTTTTGTATCAACAAAAAATTTGTTTCCCTATGAAAAAATATTTTGAGTCTTGAAAATATGAGAGAGGTTATTATAGAGGGGCCTCATTTGATCCTATAGGTTCAAGCATATCTATCACATGTTTCATGGATTGCGAGAAACAGTTTGTTAAAGTTTGATAATTTTGTGCACTTACAACACTTAAGGGACATAGTCGGTAGGGTATGGCGTCGAGAGTTATAGTAAGTGGGGAGGAAAAATGAGACCATGAGTAGGGTAAAACCACCCAATCGGACGTGTTTGCACTGATGGTTCTTCCCCATGATGAATAAAACTATTCTAAAGGAAACATTGTGAAGGATTGTGACTCTCTCAAAATGTCATAATTATGAAAGGTTATGACTCTTACAAAGGGAATAAAGGATGAAGGGTTATGTGTAGTTCCCACCCTTTAGTTTCTTTTAGTTATAGTAGTAAACTCTTTTTTTTCCACTTGCATGTGTGCATCGACTACTCTAGTTTTTATTTGCAGTTGATATTGTATAACATTTTGATGGATTTAGTTAGAAGGAATCATAGATTTTGCATGATTTTATGTGGATACAGTTAGACTTATGATTCATTTTATAATGCTTATCTCATGTTATGATGACATTTATGATTATGGATTACTGACAATACTCGCATTATGATTGTATGCACATGGATTATATGTATTCTTTTACTTTTTGTATAATGTGATTTTTTTGGTATGAAGTGGAGTCGTAGTCACTTGCATGTGAGACCCACACGATGTACTATACTCAACCATTGTTTGTATATATTATACATATACACATGTTCATCTTTGTGATGATAGGATTGTAGGTACCAGACATCATCTTCCCTAAATTGACAGGAGTGAGCATGCCCTATCGCAACGTGTCTCAATGGTAAGAGGGGGAGATAACGAACAAGTCTAAAAACCCCAACTTAAACCATATAGTGTCCTGAAATAGTGGACAAGATTTTGTGTTTTCACCCTTTGAAATCTGTCAAGTGACGTGAATTTGAGAACCTTTCCTTGGGTCTGAGTTTTACTTATTTTGTCTTTGTCGGGTTTTCAGGTTGTATGCTTGGTTTAAAGTTATATTCATGTTAGAATAGAATTTGGGTTATTATGTTATTAATGATATATTTATTTAAATCTTGTTTATTATAAAAATAATAAACAAGAGGGTATTTAATTAATAAAAGGTTAATTAAAATACTTTTGTTGATTAAAAAGATTTAACTAAACTCCTAAGTTTTATTAAAAGGGTGTAATAAACTTTTAAGTCCAAAATTGAATTAAGTTGTCTATTGGAGGATAAAGATGAAATCTTGAAAAATCAAAATCTTTTGATTCAAAAGTCAAACTGGAGTTACTTTTGAACCTTAGGGGTAAGTTTAGAAACCCTAGGTTAAGATTTTTTTTTTTTTTTCCTATTTTAGGAAATTTTGGCTTTTCTCAAGAAGACACAGGTTTGAGGCATTTGAGCTTTGGATTTTGACAAGGAGGTATTTTTGAAAGCTGAAGGGCATTTTGAGAAGCTTGCTTGTTTACTACTGGATCAGTGGTAGAAAACGGATTGTAGAACCGAGAGTTAAGATTCTAGGAAATAAGTTATCCTTAGAAAATAATTTTGTGTTCTTGAGGATTTTAAAAAAAACTGTATTTAAATGACAATCAAAATTAGATAATAAAACCCATTAGTTTTTAAGGCAAAACAAGAACATGGTTTCTTTTCAATATATATATATATTAGTTTCTTGTATATATATTATGTTGCAACAAAATTGGATGAAGTTATTAATTTAGATATTTTTAGATTAAAAAATATGCATTTAAGTAGTGAACATAGTTATAAAATAATTATTTTTACTTAATAAATAAAAATAATTCTCATCTTACAAAAAACTATTAAAAATAATTATTAAATAATTATCAAGTAAAATTATTAACTTGTCATAAAATTAAATTACACTTCAAACCAACAAATATTGAAAACAACTTTTAAATGGAAAAAAATACTATATATCTATATGAATTTATTAATATAATTATGTTAAAATATAACTATACTAATATTTATTAAAATCAAAAAACAAATATGTGTGTGTGTGTGTAAAAAATTTATTAAAAAATAAAATTTTACTCATTGATCATATAAATTCAAATTTTATTTTTTGAAAAATATATTATAATATTTATAAATATTATATAATAATAAACTTAATGTTACATTAGAACACTAATACTATACATTCTACATATTTAATTATTTTGGTTGTAAGAATCTTTCTCTATTTTATTTATTTTTATTAATATTCAAAATGACTAAAGTATTTTTTGATAGAAACTCTTTATCCACTAAGTAAAGATTCATGCTCTTCTTATATGTAAAAAGATTAATAAAAAATTAAGAACACTTAAATACTTAGTAATTAATTTTTTTGCTATTAAATGCAATATATCAGTAACTAAATTAAAAAATAAATAAAAATATTAAAAAATAAATAAAAGTTAAAACAGTATGAAAAAAAATGATTGACCTGACATAAATAATAAAATAAAATAAAGAGTTAAACAGTACAAAAAATGAATGACCTGACAGAAATATTAAAAAATAAATAAAGAGTTAAACATTATGAAAAAAATGATTACTCATGAATAATAGAATATGAGGACTAAAACCGTAAAGTAAAGCATGTTTAATACAAAACAAACATGATAAAGAGATGTTCTTTTTTTTCCCATAATTTGTGAATCCGTTGTTTCAAATTTAGATTTTCGTATCCCGCCAGTCACTGTTTTCTTATTCAAGCCGCGTCGTATTGTGCATCTAAGATATTTAATAATGTTAAATTTAACCCAAATATTTTCATCAAGGAAATACTTTAGACAATGAAAAAGTGTACACTTAATATTATGGAAATCTTCTTTGCAACTTTCTCAAATCAACTACCTCCTAAATAAAAACACTCTTTTGAGTTCGTGATCGGTTGGATTAAACAGAAGATACTGGTAATATTCGAAGGTTTCCAGTAACATTTAGTGGTGAATCATCCTAAAGAAATGAAATTCGAACCCTTGTAGAAGACTACCTACATCCAAAATGTTAACCTCAAAAAATGAAACACACACAGTGGTCTTAATTTCTGGATAGACAAATAAATTAATGTCAAAGAAGAGTTACTTTTCATTAGATTTCAAAAGTGGGGTCCGGGTCCCTTTGCTATAAAAACTAAAAAAAAATAGAAAGCATTTAAGATTTGCAGTTGATAAAATGTTACGTGTTTTGATCATCTGGGAGACTGTGTGTTGATGGGCCCGCTAGATTCTATAATGTTTGTGAAGGGGAAAGTGCGGTGGTCCCAATGAATTCTCTTTCCATTGAAAAAGAAGAAATATGCCATGCTACCATGAAGCCTTGGGAAAAGCTCTTTATTTTTTGAGAGGTGAAAGGCAAGGAATTTAAAAGGTGAAGATGGAATGAAAGGGAAAGCAATGTCCTCCACTTGAGGGTGAGGGTGAGGGTGAGGGTGAGGGGAGGGTAACTTCGTGTATTTATAGATCTTAAATTCTAAGTTAAATTAGATTTCAATCATAATTTCTGTGTATATTTGTATGTCAGTTAGCTGCTTAAAACTAAGGTTTCGGCTTCTAGGTATTCATGGATCTTTTTGTAGTGATCATCGTACACAAAATGGTAAAAAAAAAGCCTTTTCAAAGTGTCGTACCAGCTATGTTCTTGCACCAATAGCCCTTTACTAAAAAATGGTAGTACTCGTGGCCAAATGTCCTAATAGTGGTTACAAAATGTTTCAATAGTGGTGCACAAATGGACCAATTACCAATAAAAAAAATCACCCTTAATAGAAAATTAACAGTTAGTAGGTTGTCTCCCCTAATCTAATACCCAAAAAAAAAAAAAAAATGAAGTTGAGCACAGATGGCCATGAGAAGGCCCAAAGAGCGCGGCTTAATCCTGCAAACTGCAATCTACGTATATATTTATGTAGCTATTTGTGCAAGTTTTAAAGGAAGTGCCCTTGTTGTACCAGAACCCAGCAGGTCGTCAGAGCTTAGGAAACTAGGGAAAATCCAAATCTAAGGCAACATCTTAACAACAAACTAAAATGTCTAAACAAAAAACTAAGGTGTACAAAGCTACCTGTAAATCCACCGGTAACAATAAAATTCAGCAAGTACCTATTATGCCCTGCATCCCTGTCCCTACATTTTGTGTGCAAAATGTTGGGTCCCCCTTTTTTTTCTTCTTTTGTTTGTTTGTTGTTTTTGCTTGCAGCTCTTGCCTTGTCTTTCTCCCTTTGTTTTCTTTCTCTGGGGTTTTCTTCCCCGTTGTTGTGTTTTGTTTGGTTGGTTTCTCATCTTCGGGACTCTGGTCTCGGAGGTTGTTCTTCGTTGGGAGCCGGATTCCGGACTCCAGGATTCTTTGCCATGATGTTCTTAAGGTGATCATCGCGGGGAATCCCTGGGCCTAGGGTCCAGAGGTTTGCTTGTCCAGAGATTGCTGGAAGGAGGTGGATCACCTTTTTACCACGAGTATAAATAGAAGTTATTTGTCACTTTCACATTTACCGCAATTAAAACACTCAAACACTCAGAATGATTTCAGAGCGATTACAGAGCGATTTGCAAAGAATTAATGATAATCAGTGCTAAACACTTCCATCATTTCCATACGATTTTGAGTGCTTCGTGCTGGTGGGTTGTGATTGTTTGGCAGCTGTAGTTGTTGTAGAGCCGCCGTGGTGACTTCTTTCCCTCTCCTTTTAGCAGTTTCAGGTTGGTGTCCCTTTTCCTGCCAGTTTTTCATTTGTCTGGTGTTCCTTCTCCGTATTGTTTTTGTTTGTTGTCTTTCGATGTTGTTTGTTTCCTTTTACTAGTTTTGCCGCCTGTTGGTGGGTCGGCTCTGCCAGAGGGTTGTCTTCCCTCTGTGTAGGTGTGGTTGGCTTGTAGATAGCGTAGGAAGTTGTATATATTTCATGCTTTGCCTGGTTTCCCATGGATGTCATTCCGTGGTGTATATATATGTAAGTTTGTGTATATTTTTTATATATCCTTCTGTTCCCCGTGTATATATCCCTCAGCTCTTCATGTATATCTTATATATATCCTTCCGGACAGCTTGGCAAGGTAGTCGAGTTGCCTGTGTCGCTGGTTTTCCACTCATAAGTTTGTTTCAAGGCAGAACCACCTGTTTGAAACTTGGCTCTCAGCGGGTTTCAAACAAGTAATTTTCTCTCTCCTCTATAAAACAAGCCAGGCCCTCATTTATGTCCCATGCATAGAATTAATTCCATCCAAGTGGCCTTCACTTTTCGCACGTTCAGACACTTGGCTTCGCCATCATCACCATAACTCCTATTTAATAGCTATGCAGGTGGCGCCCACATGTGCTTGATGGTTTTCCTTTTTACACATCCTCACCAATGGTTACTTCTCCAGGCTCTAGGTCTCCTACCATCATCCGTCCCATGTCTTTAACAAGTGCGATAAAAATTTATGGACCCGGATGTTCAGTCAAATCTTAAGTTCATGTAATGCGTGTGCTTTTTGGGTTTTCTATAAATGAAACTAACTTTTCAGGAAAAGCAGGCATTACAGTGGTAAGATCTCCAGACCCTAGAGTATTTATTTGTTAATACATTCTGATGGTCTCTTTACCTTGTAGGTTTTTGAAGTACGCTTCTCAAGCATGTCTGAAGCATTTGCATCCTCTCCACCCGGAAGCCCAGAACTACCTTCCGCAACGGCTACCAGGGCGGCTTTTAAATCCAAAATGGAAAGGGCCCTCAAGAAATTTCCCCTAACTATGAAGTTTGTGTAGGACAGAGTTATCATGGGCTCAAAGATCGAGTCTAAAGTTAAACTTATTACTGACACCAGTGTCGGGACATGGCCAGAAATGCAGGCCTTAGTAAAAATAATTTACATCCAGCGACAGGCTGGAGACTAGCTGGCCATCAATGTCGAGGACTCCAGAATCCTTAGAGCAGCTTATTTCCTATGCTTTGTACAATCTACGGAGCTTATCCTAACGCTGGCCGCCAATTACAACTCCTCTATTTGGGCTATTATGCTCGCAGTCGCAGAACCAACCGGGTACCCTACTCCTCTGGTATCCCTCGACCCTGACACATTCCAGGCAGGTCTAGGGATCCCTCAATTCACCAAGGCTTCTATGGTTACAAGGTTAGATGCCTTGGCCCAATTCACATAGTTGGAGGATGTCGCCCGTATATACATGAACGCTCACTGGCTCAAGGTTCCGAAGAGGGACCCTAAGAGGATGAAGATAGAAATTTCCAGGTCTGAGTTCAAAGAGAGCATTTAGATGGGAATGATAGTGTTGGCCTGGGTCTTTGGGCAGCCCTCTACCCAAGAATTCACTAAATAGATGTATTACTTCCTCCTCATCATCTCCACCAAGGGAGGATACTTTGACTGGGTAGCCATAATTTCTAACCATGTTGACTCCCAGTTCCTTCAACTAGCTAGGAAGAAGAAATTTTACATGACTTCCTATGTTTTCTAGGCCCTGACATAGCAGAGACCCCACGCCCATGGGCTACTTACAGACGGCGTGCTTAGGATGGGTCTGGGACAAAAGGCACCGTGGGACCATTTCTCACAGGTTCAATGGGAGGCCAGCTTCCCCAATTTTTGCTAGGTAAACGATGCGTTCGTTTACTATCACCTGCTCACACCCACCCAAGACGCAGGATACCGCCTATCCATAGAGGCGATAAATTTGGTCCAAAGTTAAGGACATTACTACATCCAATTACAATAGCACACTTATATTAGGGTCACCGGCTTCTCCAGGAAACCCTACTTGTTGCCTAAACATTGTGGGGACAAGATCGTGCTCTTGGAATACTACAGGCAGATGATGGAGTTGCATGCACTCTTTGCCTTGAAGAAGATACCCAATATTCTATTCCCAATCATCTGTGGCAACTACTCATGCAGTCTGGCCGCTGCAAAAGAGGCAGATAAGGAACTAAAAAGCTACAACTTGGAAGAATCTTACGTGGCGCAAAATTTTTTTGATCCGCACGGCAAGATTGCAGCGGCACTTCCCCAGGCTTTAGAGCCCCATCACTACCATATGAAGAATTTCTAGGAAGATTGCCAAGAAAATGTGGAGGTGTGGAGCTGGCACTACGTTAGGATGACGGCAGGCATAATGGAAAGGTTAATGCTCTAGAGGTTCCCGGAGGACTTCTTAGACGCCGACCCCACTATCGATCCCCAGTACAAGGCAAAGGGGATCAATACAAGGACCCTCCCACCGATAAATTGGGATGCCCAGTAAATGCCTACAATTGAGGACTTCACCCGAGAGGTGGTCGAGCGAAGTCATGCCTACTTCAAAAAGGTGTGCCCCAGAAGTACCCGTCGAGCAGCCCAGCCAGCACCAAAATTAACTCAGGGGGCCGGGACTTCTTCGCAGAGGGTGGATAAAGGAAAAGGAATAGATATGACCCCTCCTATGCAAGAAGTCCCCATAAAAGAATAGATAAAGCAGTCAGTGAAAACCTCCCAACAGATGAGGGAGAAATTAATCACATGGCTAGCCACTCCAATACTCATGGCCAGGCCAATTCGTCCCTCTTCCTCCCCGTCGCTGGCAACCTTAATGGTGAAGGAAATTGGGGTGGATCCAAAAGAAGCAGCAAAAATAAGGGATGTGGGGCCACCCTTGGTTACCCAAAGGAAGAAGAGGCTTAAACAAAAGCCCAAAGCAGAGCCAGGGTTGGGAACATCCTAGACCCCACAAGTAGAAATCCTCTCTTCTAGTTCCCTGGAGCCGGAAAAGGAAATAGAGCCTACCAAAGTCCCAGATAGTCCCCCTTCGCAGGAGGGATTTGATGATGTCTTTGCAACCGACGAGTTCAGAAACCTGCCGGGGGGCCACCAGACAAACGGAGACAGAAGTCCCAGCTGCAGAACATGAAGCTACGGAACAAGAGCCTGCACAGGAGCAGGAAAAATAGATAGAAGAAAGGGAGCCGGAGCCGGAGATTGCCTCTGAGGCTCCAGAGATGCAGGATCCAGGGATAGAGCAACAAAAAAAGAATGAACAAATGACATCTGCTAGGGGAACTGAACATTTGGGAATAACCGTAACCCCAGCCGCCATATTCCAAGCGCCACTCCCAGGAGTGACCTTTGGGCAGGTAGTTACCGTGGCCCAAAATTTAATTCTTGGCCCAGTACCTTTCCTACTGTCAAAGGATGTGCCAACAGAAGAAGAAGTCCCGGTGGTAGAGGTTGAGCAACAAGAAGAGAAACACGAAGAGGAAATCCCCGAAGAAGCCAACAAAAGTATGGACAAAGCAATAGATACAAAGGACAAGGCTGAGGAGATGGATGTTGTTGAGGAATATATTACTAATACTGAAGAAGACATAGGTAAAGGGATGGATGAGGCCCACACCACTGAGGAGCAGCAGCCATAGGACACCAGGGAAGAACCAAGAGAACAGACTCTGGCAGAAAAGCCACCCCTGCCACCTCAGTGGTTAGTAGAGAGCAGAAAAAGAAAAGCTCCGTTCACTCCTGGAACTCCTCTCTACCTGGCCGAAATGATGGCTCAGGTCCAGGCCCCACCGAAGGCTAAGAAAGCTTAGACGGTTCATACTCTTCAAACCAGGTCAGGCAGAGAAACAGTTGTCATTATGGCAACACCTCCCCTAGGCGCAGATGAAGCAACCATGAAACTCAGAGATTACAACGTTGCAGAGGTATCGCTAGGAAAAAGGGGAAAACAGGGTGAGGTGGATTTTCTAAAGGAGGTAGCTAGGGCAGTGGAGGCCCGTTATGAAAAGGAAGCCCAAAGGCTCAAAACAGAAAAGGCAAAAAATGCAAACCTTATGGGGTTGCTTACTGAGCTAGCTCGACCTATCAACGCCGCTCCTCCGGAGGCTTCCACATCTGAAGATTTACCGCAGAGTGACATAGACTCCCTGTGAACAATGAAGAAGAAGGCCTAGGCAGTCAATGAGTGGGTCACCCTACTAATAGGAAACACCCAGCATTTCCTAGTATCCACCCTCCCAGACTTATATACGGCCCGGCATGTTCTCCACCAGGCAGAGACTCTTATTGACCTGTGGGAGGGTGACATCAAAAATTATCAAGCATGGAAGGTAGAGCTTGAAGAACTCCTCGGCCTGGGAGAGGAAATGGTTTCTAAATCCAAAATTCTAGGGGATAAATCATTTGATTTTGTAAGGACCCAACATTCCAGACTTGACCTCACATTGGAGGTAACCAAGCAACTGGTAGGGACTCTACAGGATAAAGTCAATGTAATAAAATATTCTTTCAATTTATACAAGTCTTTTATAGCAAAGACTTCCGGGGCTGACTCCCCCAGTACAGATACATGCACACTAGAGGATTTAATTTTAGGGAGCTTTGATGAAATGATGAAGTCTCGACATCAGTCCTCGAAGGGGATAGATGGTGCTCAAATGATGAAATTAACTCGTATGGTGCTTAGTGGTCACGATGTGGCAAAAATGGCTGATGAATTATAGGAGAATGTTCCAGACCTAGGGGAACAAATTGAGGTGGCTAATTATCAAAGGGCTGGCCTAAAGGATATTGATGAAGATGGCATCTCCCACCTCCTCCAGGCTTTTAATGATAACAAACAACCTTAGGCTTTCTCCGGAGGCCGGAGAAAACCCAAACATTTAGTATTCTTTATTCTTTTGGAAATGTAAGTTCCCAGATTCCAGAGTCTTGGATCCTAAATTTTGTATTCTTTCAAGTGATCCGTGTCCTGATCCCCAAGGCTGACCAGTCACTTTCAGGAGCAGTTAATAAAGGCTGTCAGAAGGTAGTTGGCTACATCAAGGGGGCGTCAACTCAACAGTTGGTTTTCTGATAGGGTGGTCTTCTCGAGGCACCATTTGGAGGTACACCTAGTGCATTGGAGATAGGGTGCCACATTTTCTATTTATGAGGCATGTAGCCTTGACCCCTGGGAGACCTACTTCCTTCTTTCTCCTTCTTGGCTCTCTTCTTGAGACTGATTCTTCTACTGTATATTCTTGTCTTATTCTTCTGGCATGTCAGGCCTATTCCATCTCAAGGTCTTTTATAGGGTGGCGTAGGTAGTACCGGACCCCAAATATTATATTTTATTAAAACATGATGTAAAATAGGGTTAGAGTTAGAGGATAATGTGTATAAATAGCCAGACCAGCCCATTTCCAAGGGTCGGAAAAATTGATGATTTTGTTGTCCACAGTAATAGAAATGTGATTTCTCATTCTAGTTGTAGAGTGCAATGCTCCATTGTTTTATTTTATTTAGTTAGATGCTCCCCTGGAGCCATCATTGTATCATGCACTAGTGCTTGCTAGAAGAGACATTAATGAAGGGAGAATTCTTTACAATGATGTTGTTGGCATTCATGCTTCTGAGTTAATGGTATTTTATGTTTCATGTTCTTTATGTCTTCTACTCTTATATGTCAAATAGATTAACGACCTCTTTTCCCTCGCTACTGATAAAATAGTAGCTGATGGTTGTGTATTTCTTCAGTATTTAGTGTAGTATATCAGAGTATTATTGATGTCCTAAACGTTTAAACATGACTATAGTTAGATGAAGTGTTTCTAACCCTGCAGGATCTTTTTCATTTTATTTGCTAAGTGTAATAGGCTAGGGGAAACCTTACCTCATTGAATCTCCAGAGAGAACGAGTTGAGGAAACTAGCTATCCCCCTCAAAAATAGTCACTTATCCCAATTGAGTCCCGCACCATCATGACCTGACACCCAGGTGCTTGAAGGCCCGGGGAATCTAACTTCCCCGGATAACCTTTGCAGGCAGATTTGGCCAGTACCTCCGGTACCCGGTGACAACTTATGACTGTTGGCAAACCCGGTCAGCAAAACCCCGTCAACAAAAATTGGTGCTAGAAGGAGGGCATGAACTCGTCCCCCTCTCGAGATTCTGATTTTACACCTCCTGAGGGTTCCCCGAGTTATAGTTTTAAGAGTCAAGCCTTCAGCGAGATTGGGTCTTTCTCCCCAACAAAATTTGAAAGAATCCTTAGGTCTGCCCCGAATCTCGAAAGGTTTGTCGAACTCGAGCCTCCTGCTTGAAAGAAATAGACCTCAAAAATCACACCAGCCACATTGTCTGGGGGTCTAGCATACCTCAGAATACCCAAACTTCTCAGGCAATCCCAGGAACCAGTGCCCAAACTACCCAAAATTTGGTTCCCCCAATGGCTGCATATTTCAGAAACACCAGGTCCCCAATGGGAACTTTTTCAAGCACAATCAACAACTTACCCTCCCACCTAGAGAAGATCTGCCCACGATATGAGCACTTAGGCTCATAGACCATGGAAGAGAATTTACAGGCATATAAGGATGCCATGAACTGACATCAGATCTAGCATGAAGATGTTGTGACTTGGATGTTTCCCTTGTCTTTAGGGCAAGGTGAGTTAAACTGGTACCTTAACCTTCCTGCCAACTCCATAAACATTTGGTAGGATATGGAGGACGCATTCCTAGCTGCCTTTCATGTACATGTGGACCCAGCCTGGTCCCATAGCCAGTTCATCTCCATCAAGAAGGAACCCAATGAACCTCTTGCAGTATTCAACCATCGGCTCCAATGCGGCTTGAAGCGGTGCATGGGCCCTTTTATTCCATCCCCAGAGGTAACCATACAGACCTACCTTAATGCGATGGACCCCTTCGTCGCCACTCTCCTTTGGAGAACAACTGCCGCGGGCGACCGGGACACTTTGGCAAAAGTTTATAACCTAGATTTAGAACTATCTCGTGGTCTTAACAAATTCTCGGGTGGGATTGGGTAGAGTACGCTCTTCAACATGATCCCCAGTGGAACCATGTATGCCGAGGGGTATAACCCCAATCTGGTGATGGGTTCCCCCTCGATGGAAATGAATCACCCACCACCCTTCATAGACTAGCAAGCCTGGTACATATATCCAACATAGACCCAGGCGGTACCAGGTCTAGAAACTTTCCCTTGCAATCAGCCACAGCAGGCACAACAATCCCAGGAACAACCGTCTGGAGTGCCCTTCTTTCAGTCATTTGCGACTGGAGGATTACCGCCCTCAACTTTGGCTAATACTGCTGCCTTCCCAAGAAACCAACAACAATAACCATCATATTATGATGCCAACACTCAGTTGACCGCTGAGGTTGAATCCCTCTAGAGAATGTTGTCTACCTTGACTGTGGATATGGGTCAATTGAAGGTGGGGTCCTATGCACCAGAGGGGAAACATTTTCTTCGGCCAACAAAACAACAACACCGAAGGAAGAAACTTCAACAATGGGCCTAGGCCCAATCAACAGCAATGGAATAATAACAAAAACATCGGAGGCCCACCTCCGAACCAAAATGTCAACCAAAACGGCACTGAGCCATCACATTTCACACCAGTCATAGACTTCCAGCCCATGACTAATTGGTGTAGATTGCACGACATGGGTTCACACAACTAGGTAAATTATGCCATGTTGGAAAAGGTCATCATGATCTCCTAGCTAGACAGACAGCAGTCGCATGATACCACCCCTCCAGAGACTCCTGTTCAAGAGCCAACCCACAGTGCCTTCACCTGTGACACCATCTTCTTCAGAAATTTTGGTGAGGATGAAGAGGAATCTAAATTACAGGGATTCTTTGATGAATCTATCCCACCCTTCGAGGCCAACACCTTTACTAACCCACAAACTCCATATAATACTCAAATTCAGGTTGGTAAATGACCAGCTTACATGCCCACGCCTCCTATCAAAGACACCCCTCCTCCCCAGAATAACACAACTGAATGACCCGCTCCTCCAAAGGGTCCTAGCTCTAACCAAGAAAAAGACCTAGCCGAGGAAAATCACCAATTCTCAGGAGGAAGATTCGATATTAGAAAGGCGTTAGAAAACACCACCACCTTCATGACCTTGATGGAGGTCTTGCTGAACTGTCCCGAGCAGAAGAAGTTTCTTCTGAAGCTCTTGGGGAACTTGGAAGCCGTCAGCCACCCGCCCAAGACTATCTCATTCAAAAATGCTAACACGACCGTCTTCCGAGGGAACAATGAGGATCCTCCCTTCCTACTAGGCCTGAATATCCAAGGCAAAAATCTACACAACTACTTAGTAGACTCTGGAGCTTCAGGTAACATCATGCCCTTGTCCATTTGTACTAAACTCAGATTCCATCCCACCCTATCTAATGGTAAAATGATCCAGCTAGATAAGACTGCCATAAAAATGGTGGGGGAATTGAAGAACGTCCAGATACAGCTTATCCAAGACCCCAAGATAGCCAGCATAATTGACATCCAAGTGGTGGACATCCCAGAGACTTACAGGATGTTATTAAGTCATAATTGGTCTAAGTCCTTGAATGGATACTTTTTGACCGACTTCACCTATTTATGGCTTCCCTGGGAAGGAGAATCAAATAAGATGCGGGTCAAAAGTGAACCCCAGATGAAACAGGCCCTTACCAAGGTTGGGAGGGTCAATGAGGTCTTCTTTTCTAAGACTTCCCTAGGGGTGTACCGACCCTTTGAAATCTTAACATTCGATTTCGTCCCCAGAGAGGATCCCGCAGTGCTGTAGAGAACCCAGGACCTAGAAGAAAAGATGAGAGTTGAGGTTGACTCTCAGGGTGCCAAAGTAACCCTTGCTACACTCCTATCTGGCACTTGGTGCTGATTACACTATCAAAAATATTCAGAGCTTGAGTGTGGGCCCTGCCTTTCAGTTGCTAACCGGCACCTTGATACCTTCCGAAATAAAGAACATATACCTAATTCCCTGGAGCCCAGTGTTCCTACGGGATGTGCTCCTCTAGTGCCATCTCCCTGAGAATCCCAAATCCAAACACCTCTGGAGGTAAACTCTACCTCCATGCCAGTAGTTTGGGAGGGACCCCCTAAGTCTCCCAACAACGATCTAAAGGCTACTCTCCCTCCCCAGCGCCAACCCTAGATTATGAACAATGACTTATGGACCCTCAAGTTTGATGGGTCCTGATCCAAACAAGGTTGCGGGGCTGGGGTAGAACTAATCAACCCATGAGGTAAATCCTTCCTCGCATCCTACAGAATGTAGTTTAACTATACAAATAATGTCATAGAGTACGAGGCTTTGGTCCTTGGACTCTTATTTGCATTAAGGAAAGGTGTCACCCACCTCCCGGCTCCGGGGTATTTAGAGTTGATTTTCAAACAAGTCCGGAGTCAATACACATGCCATGACAAAAGGCTGGCTGCATACCGTAACTAGGCTTGGAGCCTTATTGAAGATTTTGATACCTTCGGCATTGACCTCATTCCCTGGTGATGGAACTATGTCCTAGATGAACTCACCATTTCTGCCAGCACACTTGAGCCAATGGCCGGCTCATGACTCTGGAGATTTTTAGTTGAGATGGTCCCCACCCCATCCATTCCAGACAACGTCACCCACTTTTAGATTTTTGAGGACGATCAACATATCCTGGCCTTCATGGCGAATGTTGGCATCTTTGAAAACTA
Source organism: Thuja plicata (assembly GCA_018584345.1). Taxonomy (NCBI): domain Eukaryota; kingdom Viridiplantae; phylum Streptophyta; class Pinopsida; order Cupressales; family Cupressaceae; genus Thuja; species Thuja plicata. The sequence continues at coordinate 928,846 of MU225116.1, read as the reverse complement.
GATAGTGGAAGAATGAGACCATGATGATACTGGGTAGGGTGACGAAGATGATAGGATCATGGACCTACCTACTAACACCATCCTGAAGGGGATGGTTGCGCTGGAATGAATCTTCGACTCAGACACTCAGGCCCGGGAGAAGGTGTCATCCTCCTCCAAGGGAGGAAAGTTTGAAAAGGTTAACATCGGCCAGGCCGGTGAGGAAAAGATGATTCACATTGGTACCTCCTGTTCCCCTGAGGAGAAGGAGAAGATTCTCACGATTCTCTGAGAATACATCGATGTAATTGCATGGGGTTACGAAGACTTGAAAACATATGACATCCATTATGACTCATACTATTCCCCTGAATCCTGATGCTAAACCCTTTCGGTGAAAGCAATGACCGGTCAATGCCCTGATTGAGCCTCTAATTTGTCAAGAGGTAGAAAAATTGTTGTCAGCCCAGATAATCTTCCCAATCTGGCACACTACATGGGTTGCCAATCTAGTCCCTATGAGAAAGAAGAATGGTGAGATCCGCCTTTGCGTGTATTTTTGAAACTTGAACAAGGCCTCCAAGAAGGATAATCACCCTCTCCCTTCATTGGATGAGGTGTTACAGATAGTGAATGGATCCCAGATGATGTCATTCTTGTATGGATACTCTAGATATAACCAGGTCATGGTTAAGTATGAAGACAGGGAGAAAACGATGTTTACCACCTGTAACCACCTAAAATTGGTCTGTCACAACTATGGACCCTATTTTCCCTAAGTGTGATCATGCCCTTGATTTATGTCCAAGCGACCCTGTTACTGTTTGGCATATTTCTTTTAAATCAATTTAATGTCCTAGGTGATTTTTATCACTGATTTATATTAACTATTGTAGCCATACGATTCAAATCAATATCGACCAATCAAATCAAACCAAAACCAAACATGGCTATAGTATTTAATATAAAGGAATTAAATAAATCTCTAAATCAAAGAAATCACTTGCATTCCACCCCATTCCCCTAGCCTATTAATTTTATTAAAATGGCTATAG
>MU225116.1:879884-927712 GCA_018584345.1 Thuja plicata | reverse complement strand
ATTAATTGCACCTACATGTGCATTTATGGCACCTACATGTGCATTTATTGGGCCTCCATGCTCATAAATGAACCTTGTATCCCCTCTCTCTCCCATTTCTTCTATAAATAGGAGCATGTTTTGAGAGTACATAAGCCTTCCTCTTAGATCATTTTTGCATTTTTATGCTGCTATTTTTATGCTAGATCATAAGCTATTTCATTTAAAATACTAATTGTTAGTTTCATTTCATCTTTCATAGCTAGTTTGCATGCTTGTTTCACCATTTTAGTTCATTTTAACTCAAATCCTTCATATTTAGGTTGTATTGGTCACTGTTCCATCAACATATTCTGAGGGCTGATATGTTGGTGTTCATACTCTTCCTAGATTAGAAGGCAATAGGTCGCCTTTAGTGGGTTTTATGTGTTTTCATACTTTTACTAACCCCATATTGCTAAAACAATGATCTATTGAAGTGTTTGTGTCCATCTAACAGGTACCCATTTACACACTCACACCACCAAGTGGGGAACGTTCGCATATAGGAGAATGCCCTTTGGTCTGATTAATGCAGGGGCTACATTTTAAAAGGACATGGACATTGCATTCGAGGGCTTTTTGAATCAGTGCATAATCATCTACATGGATGACTTGACCATCTTTTCTTGGGACGAGCGTGACCATTCCACCCATCTCGCTCAGATCTGTGAGAGATGTCACCAGTATGGAATATCCCTCAACCCCAAGAAGTGCATATTTGAGGTCACCGAGGGGAAGTTTCTCAGGCATATCATCTCTGAGAAGGGCATATCCATCGACCCTGAGAGAGTCAAAGCATTGCTAAACTTACAAATGCCTAGCAGCAAGAAAAATATGCGATCCTTCTTTAGAAAGATCAACTTCATCCGGTAGTTCATCACCAGATTCACAGAAATAGTCAAACCACTCAATAAGATGATGAAGAAGGATACCAAGATAGAGTGGAGTCCTGAAGCAAAGCGGGCATTCACCCAGATCAAATAGACAATAACAGAAGCACCTGTCCTGGCTAGTCTAGATTATTTCTTTCTATTTTACATTTACTCCTTTGCTTCACCGCATTCTATTGTGGTAGTGTTGACTCAAAAGGTTGAAGGGGAAGAATGACCAATAGCTTTCATGAGATCCCCCTTCAAGAACACCGAAGTCTGATATTCATCACTAGAAAAATAGGCCTTTTCTCTAGTTCACGCCGTGAAGAAATTCTGGCATTATATTCTCTGCAGCAAAGTACATGCTATCATTCTGGACCAGGCCGTCAAGTCTCTGCTGATGCAGAGTGATTTAGGAGAAAAATAGGGGAAATGGATGGCCATCCTCCAGGAATATGACTTAGAAATGCAGCCCATGAAGTAGTCCGGGGCCAGAGACTAAGTCGAGCGATGGCAAAAGAGACTCGTAGCATAGAATGTCAGGCTTACACAGTGGAGTCTACTACCCAAGACCCATGGTATACCAATTTGGTATATTTGTTGCTAAATAATAAATTCCCGGAGGGATTACCTCCCCATAAACATCGCACCCTACGGATGAAAAGCGCCGACTTCATGATCAAAAACTCCACGCTCTACCACAAAAACTATGAGGGAGTGTACCTCCGGTGTATCGACAGAGACTAAGCTATAAAGGTGATTGATGAATTTCATAGGCAGTTTGGAACTAGACATGGCTCAACCGATGCCACTGCCCATCAGATCCTTCAGGCTGGACACTATTGGCCCTGTATATTCAAAGATGTTTACACTCATGTTAGGAAATTTCATACTTGCCAAACCATTTCGCATCGTGAGCGTAACCCGGCTATGCCTTTACAACCAGTCTACGAGGCTAGGCCCTTCACCCAGTGGGCATTTGACTTCATCGGGGAAATCAACCCCAACTCATCTTCCAATCACCGATACATTCTCACTACTACTGATTACTGCACTCGGTGGTCTGAGGCCATACCATGCAAAAATAATATGGCAGACGTAGTTATCAAATTCATGGAAGAAAACATCATCACAAGGTTTGGAATGCCCTTTACTTTGGTGTGTGACAATGGTTCGACATTTTCTTTGGCACAGTTACTCAGATGGACCTACAACTGGAGGATCACTTTAAAATTTTCTAGTAACTATTATCCCCAGGGGAACGGTGTTGCTGAATCAACGAATAAAAATCTACTTGAAGTGATCAAACACCTGCTAGAATAGAATCCTGGGATTGGCATCAAAAGTTAAAATTTGCCCCTTGGGCAGATCGCATTCATGTCAAGGCCACCCTGGGAACATCCTCGTTCCATCTGGTTTACGGCCAGAACCTGGTATTCCCGGTTAACTTATAGATCCCAGTTTTACAGTTTATGTAGGAATTTAGCAACAAGGACAACATCGTGGAGGTTTGGCTCTTAACTATGGTGCGAATAAAAGAATAGCGAGATGCAGCCCTTGAATATTTCATGCATCATCAAGCAGTGGTAAAATGATGGTTTGACAGAAGAGCCCAATACAAAGCTTTTCATATTTTGGATCTGGTCCTGTTGTGGGACAAGGCCCGGGAAAAGAAAGGAAAGCATACCAAGTTCCAACAAATCTGGCTCGGACCATACCTAATCTAAAGAATCTGTGCGGCAAATACTTGCCTTAACACCCTGACTGGTGAACCTGTCTCCTTGCCTATTAATGGACAGTTTCTCAAGCACTACTTCGAATAGGGTAAGTTTGTCCAAAATTGTATTTTATGTAAAGCCCTCCACTTGTAAATATTTCTTCTGGGTGCCTCGCTGCGAGGTACCATGTCTTGTAAATAGCCTTGTCGACTACCCTTCAGGGCAATCCTCTTTTGGTGTTTTAATTTTTATTTTTGGTTTTCTTCCCAGGTCTGGCGTTTTGTTCTGTCTTGTAGGAATTGGAATGCTTCACATAAACTCTAGTTTCCGGTATGATGTCTGCGGCATGGTGAACTTTAGAATCTATCTTTAGCATAATGGAGCCGACCCGGTCTTCGGGGTTGTTTCACAGGATGTGGCACATTTTGAGCAATCTCCATCAGGTGTTGTCTCTGGGAGTCTGGAAATTAGTGAACACAAGTAATATAAGGAACAAGTAATAGGACACGCTGAGGGTATATCAGTTGTATTGGTTGGTTGACCCAGGTCTAAAACTTTAAGGAATTCTTTCTGGGTCTAGAGTTTTTATCCCCTCTTCAAACATCTAAGTATAGGTGGACAAGTGAAAGAAGTACCACCATTGAAACTAGCTAAGCTTAAGTTTAATGGTGAAAGAAGTACCGCCTTCCCACCTAGAAACAAAAATAATAATAAGAAGGGAAAGCGGGATGCAACTCTGGTCTCCGGGAGAAATGAGCAAATTGATAACTAGTTCGATGTAATTAGTGCCTCTTCTCTACTCCTCCCAAAGGTCATCGGCTTGATTTCCATCCAAAGCACACATGACACCACTGATGAAGGGCTACGGAATGGATCCCGTGTGGTTGGATTCTCTCAAATATGTTACTCTTTGCCTGTCAGATGCCTCAGACAGTGGCTTGTTCCAGTTTTGCTAACCAGAGATTTTGTAGTTCTTAAATGTGCTAAGGTATTTGTCCCAGATAGTTGCCATTTGTTATGCCCTACATCCCTGTCCCTACATTTTGTGTGCAAAATGTTGGGTCCCCCTTTTTTTCTTCTTTTGTTTGTTTTATTGTTTTTTCTTGTGGCTCTTGCCTTGTCTTTCTCCCTTTTTTTTCTTTCTCCGAGGTTTTCTTCCCTGTTGTTGTGTTTTTTTTGGTTGGTTTCTCATCTCCAGGACTTCGGTCCCAGAGGTTGTTCTTCATTGGGAGCCAGATTCTGGACTCCGGGATTCTTTGCCATGATGTTCTTAAGGTGATCATCACGGGGAATCCCCGGGCCTGGGGTCCAGAGATTTGCTTGTCCAGAGATTTCTAGAAGGAGGTGGATCACCTTTTTACCACGGGTATAAATAGAAGTTATCTGTCACTTTCACATTTACCGCGATTAAAATACTCAAACACTCAGAGCAATTTCTGAGCAATTACAGAGCGATTTGCAGAGAATTAATGATAATCAGTGCTAAACACTTCCATCCTTTTCAGATGATTCTGAATGCTTCATGGTGGCGGGTTGTGATCATTTGGCATCTGTAGCTATTGCAGAGCCACCATGGTGACTTCTTTCCCTCTCTTTTTAGCATTCTCAGGTTGGTGTCCCTTTTTTCGCCAGTTTTTTGTTTGTCTGGTGTTCCTTCTCCATCTTGTTTTTGTTTGTTGTCTTTCGGTGTTGTTTGTTTCCTTTTTCTAGTTTTGCCGCCCGTTGGTGGGTCGACTCTACCAGAGGGTGGTCTGCCCTCTGCGCAGGTGTGGTTGGCTTGTAGATAGTGTAGGAAGCTGTATATATTTCATGCTTTGCCTGGTTTCTTGTGGATGTCATTTTGCAGTGTATATATATGTAAGTTTGTGTATATTTATTATATATCCTTCTATTCCCTATGTATATATCCCTTAGCTCTTCATGTATATCTTATGTATATCCTTCCAGATAGCTTGGCAAGGTAGTCAAGTCGCCTGTGTCGCTGGTTTTCTGCCTGTAAATTCATTTCAAGGCAGAAAACCACCTATTTGAAACTCAACTCTTGACTAGTTTCAAACAGGCAGTTTTCTCTCTCCTCTATAAAACTAGTCAGGCCCTCATTTATGTCCCATGCATGCAATTAATTCCATCTAAGTGGCCTTCACTTTTCGCGTGTTCGGATAGTTGGCTCCACCATCATCGCCATAACTCTTTTTTAATACCTATGCACGTGGCGCCCATGTGGGCTTGATGGTTTTCCTTTTTACACATCCTCACCAACGGTTACTTCTCCGGGCTCTAGGTCTCCTACCATCATCCATCCCGTGTCTTTACCAAGCGCGATAAAAATTCTTAGACCCAGATGTTTAGTCAAATCTTAAGTTTATGTAATGCGTGTGCTTTTCGAGTTTTCTCTAAATGAAACTAACTTTTCAGGAAAAGCAGGCATCACGGTGGTAAGATCTCCGGACCCCAAAGTATTTATTTGTTAATATGTTCTGACGGTCGCTTTGCCTTATAGGTTTCTGGAGTATGCTTCCCAAGCATGTCTTAAGCATCTACATCCTCTCCACCTGGAAGCCTAGAACTACCTTCTGCAATGGCTACTAGGACGGCTGTTAAATCCAAAATGGAAAGGGCCCTCAAGAAATCACCCCTGACTATGAAGTTTGTGCAGGACAGTGTTATCATGGGCTTAAAGATTGAGTCCAAAGTTAAACTTATTACCGACACCAGTGTCAGGACATGGCCAGAAATGCAGGCCTTAGTAAAAATTATGTACATCTAGTGACAGGCTGGAGATCAGCTGGCCATCATTGTCAAGGACTCCAGAATCCTTAGGGAAGCTTGTTTCCCATGCTTTGTATAATCTCCAGAGCTTATTCTAATGCTGGTCACCAATTATAACTCCTTTGTTCGGGCTATTATGCTCGCAGTCGCAGAACCAATTGGGTACCCTACTCCTCTGGTATCCCTCGACCTTGACACATTCCAGGCAGGTCTAGGGATCCCTCAATTCACCAAGGCTTCTATGGTTACAAGGTCAGATGCCTTGGCCCAATTCACATAGTTAGAGGATGCGGCCCGGATATATATGAATGCTCACTGGCTCAAGGTTTCAAAGAGGGACCCTAAGAGGATGAAGATAGAAATTCCCAGGTTTGAGTTCAAAGAGAGCATTCAGATGGGAATGATAGTGTTGGCCTGGATCTTTGGGTAGCCCTCAGCCCAAGAATTTTCTAAATGGATGTATTACTTCCTCCTCGGCATCTCCACCAAGGGAGGATACTTTGACTGGGTAGCCATAATTTCTAACCATGTCGACTCCCAGTTCCTTCAACTAGCTAGGAAGAAGAAATTTTACATGAATTCCTATGTTTTCTAGGCCCTGGTGCAGCAGAGACCCCACGCCCATGGGCTACTTATAGACGGCATTCTTGGGATGGGCCTAGGACAAAAACCACCATGGGACCATTTTCCATAGGTTCAATGGGAGGCCAACTTCCCTAGTTTTTGCCGGGTAAACGATGTGTTTGTTTACTATCACCTGCTCACACCCACCTGGGATGTAGGATACCACCTATCCATAGAGGCGATGAATTTGGTCCAAAATTATGGATATTACTACATCCAATTCTAACAACACACTTATATTAGGGTCACCAGCTTCTCTGGGAAACCCTACTTGTTGCCCAAACACTGTGGGGACAAGATCGTGCTCTTAGAATACTATAGGAAGATGATGGAGTTGCATGCACTCTTTTCCTTGAAGAAGATACCCAATATTCCATTCTCAATCATCTATGGGAACTACTCATGCAGCCTGGCCACCACAAAAGAGGCGGATAACAAACTAAAAAGCTACAACTTGAAAGAATTTTACTTGGCACGGAAAAATTTTGATCCGCACGGCAAGATTACTGGACACTTCCCTAGGCTTCAGAGCCCCATCACTACCATATGGAGGATTTCTGGGAAGATTTCCAAGACAGCATGGAGGTGCGGAGCCGGCACTACGATAGGATGATGACAGGCATGATAAAAAGGTTAAAGCTCTGGAGGTTCCCGGAGGACTTCTCAAACGCCGACCCCACTATCGATCTCTAGTACAAGGCAAAGAGGATCGATACAACGACCCTCCCACCAGTAAATTGGGATTCCCAGGAAGGGCCTACAATTGAGGACTTCACCCAAGAGGTGGTCAAGCGAAGTCATGCCTACTTGAAAAAGGTGTGCCCTAGAAGTACCCGCCAAGAAGCCCAGCCAGAACCAAAATTAACTCCGGGGGCCGGGACTTCTTTGCAGAGGGTGGATAAAGGAAAAGGAATAGATATGACCCCTCCTATGCAGGAAGTCCCCATAAAAGAATAGATAAAGTAGTCAGTGGCAGCCTCCCAACAGATGAGGGAGAAATTAATCACACGGCTAGCCACTCTAGTACTCATAGCTGGGCTAATTCGTCCCTCTTCCTTCCTGTCACTGGTAGCCTTAATGGTGAAGGCAACGGGGGTGGATCCAAAAGAAGAAATAGTAATAAGGAATGCGGGGCCACCCTTGGTTACCTGAAGAAAGAAGAGGCTTAACCAAAAGCCCAAGGCAGAGCCAGGGTTGGGAACGTCCTAGACCCCACAAGTAGAAATCCTCTCTTCCAGTTTCCCAGAGCCAGAAAAGGAAACAGAGCCTGCCAAAGTCCCAGCCAGTCCCCCTTCGTAGGAGGGATTTGATGATGTCTTTGCAATCAAAAAGTTTAGAAACCTATAGGGGGACACCAAACAAATGGAGACAGAAGTCCTAGCTACAGAACAAGATCTTGCACAGGAGCAGGAAAAATAGATAGAAGAAATGGAGCCAGAGCCGGAGATTGCCACCAAGGCTCTAGAGACACAGGATATGGGGATGGACCAACAAAGGTAGAATGAACAAATGACATCTACTGGGGGAACCAGACCTTTGGGAATAACTGTAACCCCAGCCACTACATTCCAAGTGCCACTCCCAAGAGTGAGCTTTGGGCAGGTAATTACCATGGCCCAAACATTGAATCTCGGCCTAGTACCTCCCCTACTGCCAAAGGATGTGCCAACAGAAGAAGAAGCCCCAACGATATAGGCCGAGCAACAAGAAGAGAAAAACGAAGAGGAAATCTCTGAAGAAGCCAATAGAAGTCTGGACAAAGCAATAGATACAAAGGACAAGGCTGAGGAGATGGATGTTGCTGAGGAAGATATTACTAATAAAGAAGAAGACACAGAGAAAGGGACAGATAAGGCCCACACCACTGAGGATCAGCAGCCACAGGACACTAGGGAAGAACCAAGAGAACAGACTCTAGTAGAAAAGCCACCACTGCCACCTCAGTGGTTAGTAGAGAGAAGAAAAAGAAAACCTCCGTCCACTCTTGGAACTCCTCTCTCCCTGGCCAAAATGATGGCTCAGGTCCAGGCCCTACCAAAGGCCAAGAAAGCCCAGACAGTTCATACTCTTCAAACTGGGCCGGGTAGGGAAACAGTTGTCATTATGGTGACACCTCCCCTAGGCGCAGATGAAGCAACTGCGGAACTCAGAGATTACAATGTTGCAGAGGTATTGCTAGGAAAAAGGGGAAAACAAGGCAAGGTGGATTTTATAAAGGAGGTAGCTAGGGCAGTGGAGGCCCATTATGAAAAGGAAGCCCAAAGGTTCAAAATAGAAAAGGAAAAAAATGCAAACCTTATGGGGTTTCTTACTGAGCTAGCTTGACCTATCAAAACCACTCCTCTAGAGGCTTCCACATCTGAAGATTTACCGCAGAGCGACATAGACTCCATGCGAACAATGAAAAAGAAGGCCCAAGAAGTTGACGAGTGGGTCACCTTGCAAATAGGAAACACCCAGCGTTTCTTGGTATCCACCTTCCCAGACTTATATATGGCCCGACATGTTCTACACCAGGCAGAGACTCTTATTGACCTGTGGGAGGGTGATATAAAAAATTATCAAGCATGGAAGGTAGAGCTTGAAGAACTCCTCAGCCTAGAAGAGGAAATGGTTTCTAAATATGGAATTCTAGGGGATGAATCATTTGATTTTGTAAGGACCCAACACTCCAGACTTGACCTCACATTGGAGGTAACCAAGCAACTGGTAGGGACTCTATAGGATAAATTCAATGTAGTAAAATATTCTTTCAATTTATACAAGTCTTTTGTAGCAAAGACTTCCGGGGCTGACCCCCTCAGTACATATACATATACGCTAGAGGATTCAGTTTTGGGGAGTTTTGAAATAATGATGAAGTCCCGATATCAGTCTCCAGAGGGGATAGATGGTGGTCAAATGATGAAATTAACTCGTATGGTGCTTAGTTGTCATGACGTGGCAAAAATGGCCAATGACTTTAAGGAGAATGTTCTGGACCTAGGGGAACAAATTAAGGTGGCTAAGCACCGAAGGGCCAGCCTGAAGGATATCAACGAAGATGGCATCTCCCGCCTCCTCTAGGCTTTCAATGATAATAAACAACCTTAGGCTTTCTCCGAAGGCTGGAGAAAACCCAAACATTTAGTATTCTTTATTCTTTTGGGAATGTAAGTTCCCAGATCCTGGAGTCTCAGATCCCAAATTTTGTATTCTTTCAAGTGATCCCTGTCCCTGTCCCTGAGGTTGACCAGTCACTTTCAAGAGCGGTTAATAAAGATTGTTAGAAGGTAGTTGGCTACATCAAGGGGGCGTCGACTCAACAGTTGGTTTTCTGATAGGGTGGTCTTCTTGAGGCGCCTTTCGGAGGTACACCTAGTGCATTGGAGATAGGGCACCTCATTTCCCATTTATGAGGCATGTATCCTCGACCCCCGGGAGACCTACTTCCTTCCTTCTCCTTCTTGGCTCTCTTCTTGAGACTGATTCTTCTACTGTATATTCTTGTCTCATTTTTCTGGCATGTTAGGCCTATTCCGTCTCAAGGTCTTTTGTAGGGTGGTGCAGGTAGTATCGGCCCACAGATATTGTATTTTATTAAAACATGATGTAAAATAGTTTTAGGGTTAGAGGAGAATGTGTATAAATAGCCAGACCGACCCATTTCCAAGGGATGGCAAAATTGATGATTTTTTGTCCACAGTAATAGAAAGGTGATTTCTCATTCTAGTTACGGAGCTCAATGCTCCATTGTTCTATTTTTTTTAGTTAGATGCTCCCTTGGAGCCATCATTGTATCACGCACCAGTGCTTGCTGGAAGAGACATTAATGAAGAAGGGAGAATTCTTTACAATGATGTTGTTGGCATTCATACTTCTGAGTTAATGGTATTTTATGTTTCATGTTCTTTCTGTCTTCTACTCTGATATGCCAAATAGATTAACGACCTCTTTTCCCTCACTACTGATAAAATACTAGCTGATGGTTGTGTATTTCTTCGGTATTTAGTGTAGTATATCAGAGTATTATGGATGTCCTGAATGTTTAAACATGACTATAGTTAGATGAAGTGTTTCTAACCCTGCAGGATCTTTTTCATTTTATTTGCTAAGTGTAATAGGCTAGGGGAAACCTTACCTCATTGAATCTCTGAAGAGAATGAGTTGAAGAAACCAGCTATCCCCCTCGAAAATAGTCACTTATCCCAACTGAGCCCCACACCGTCGTGACCCGACACGCAGGTGCTTGAAGGCCTGGGGAATCTAACTTCCTCGGATAACCTTTGCAGGCAGAGTTGGCCGGTACCTCTGGTACTCGGTGACAACTTATGACTGTTGGCGGACTTGGTCAGCAAAACCCTGTCAACAGTACCCTCTAAATTTTCCAAACTAGGGTACTATAAAATTCTAACACAAGCACATCAATTTAACGCTAAACCTTCAATATTGAGTGAATAGATTATGATCCTGAGGATCGTCCTACCAAAGGGAGAGGAGGAGCTCAGAGAGACAAGGGCATCGACAAGCATGGAAGGTGATACAGTGGGAGAGGTGGAGGTAGAGATGGGAGGTGTCCTCCTCCAGATGAGGGGGACGACGGTGGAGATGACAGGGGAGGTGGAGCTATTAGTGGCCACACAGATGTTTCTAGTGGTAGTGGAGAGGGTCAGCGCATTTGATTTAGATTTGTTTCTCCCCGGTTGGATCCATGACCTTTAATTACAGGGGAGTAGCAGAGACAGTAGAGGCAACAGCAATAGAGACAGCCTGATAGATCTTAGGATAGGCCTTCTAGACAAGATTCTAGTAGGGGTTCGGGTAGAGGCAAGGACCCATTATCTTAGTGTGAGTAGGAGAGAGAGCATCTTAGGGCCCAGGTTATATATTTAGAGGCCAGAGCTACTGCAGTAGAGGCTAGGATCATAGTAGAAGATACTTTTCTTGTCGATTGAGATACACAGTTGGAGAGGCTTAGAGCAGAGCAAGATATACAGGCTTAGACTGTAGTCCATCAGGCATAGAGAGCTACATATTATTATGCTTTATACCATGCTGCAGTACCAGAGGGACAGAGAGCTGCATCATTTCACGCCTAGCGCAGTAGTCAGAGGGAGTGATGCCTCCTCCTCCTCCTCCTCCTCCAGATCAAAGAGAGGGGGGTAGCCAGAGTTGATTCTGTATTTTGTTACACATATATATTGTATATCTGGATCCTTTTGATATCTTTCTTTTTGTACATGACACACACACACACACACACATATATGATTCTTTTTTATTCTCTGATACACTGATACTCTTTATGTAGACTTGTGCCATATTTTGATCTGTACCATGTTTGAGATATATATCTGAGGCAACTATTTCTGATTCTGACATGTTTCATGATGTCTCTTTACATTGATAGATTTATTTGCACATGTGATTATACCTTGGTCATATGATTAGTTAGATGTAGATGATGACATCATTTTATGCATTTGGATTTATCACTGATATAAATATGTTTCAAATGATTCTATGTGAATATGCAAATGTATGTTTTTTATTTTTCTTCTTATGCAAGTAAAATGTATGGATGCACTTAGGATATAGAAGTGAAACACACAAATACTTTGTTTTTGTATTTTCTTTCTATCTTATTTTATGAATGCAAAATGTATGCTATGGATGTGTAACGATATTTGATATCAATAATAGTAAATGGATGTAATTAACTTGGATTTAGAAGAAGAAAATAGAAATTATTTTTGAGCCCAAATTCCTTATGCTTTCTTTCACAAATGTATCATGCAATCTCTAAATGTAGCTATATGCAGACTCTTAGTACTTGTCACTGACTTGTAGATATTGTAACATTTTTATCATCATTGGGCACTTTTCAGAATGGATACCACCTGATAGTACAACCATCACTATTACCCACTAATATTATGAAAGCATGAATACTATGTTTTATTGAAATGTCAGAAATAGACTAAGGCATCAAGGCACATAAGTCAGGATGACAAGATAGTCACCTTCCTTTTAATATACTAGATTTTGTGTAAGGCAATATATTGGACCCACAACGACCTTGAAAATTCATATCCTTGGGTACATTATGCTTCGTATACCTTAGAGAGAATTTGAGTTTAGAAAATAGACAAGGAAATTGTTCCAACCTCACTGTATTTTACACATAATGAAGATTGAGATATATGTGGCTATCCACCCATAGTGGCAGCTCTTACCCTAAACATCTAAGTTAGGTGAAATTTATAGGATAATTTGGAACAATCACCATACGCAGAAAACCAAGAAAATGTTATGCCCCCTATCCTTGCGACTCTTTGTCTTTGCATAGACGTCACGGGGTAACTCGGAAGACATAACAACTATCAATTGTGAATCAATCAAATAAAATTCATAACTACTTAGATGCCCCCAGTGAAAACATCACGGGTACATAAAAGAGTCATAATAAAAACAAGATCAAACTATGTTTAAAGTAGTATTGAGAAATACTATTGATTCATTTTTCAAGAGTAGTAGAGATTCAACAATCAAAAGTTTGAAATTCAAGAAAATATGTGTTCCATGTCTGTGTATGCCTTTCTTGTCTGCAATCCAAGGTAGATCTTAGGAACACCATTCATGTTAGTTCAATAATTGTGTTGTCCTTATGTTGTGAAAGTAACAGTTTGGCAAAAGTATCAAGAAGCATGGTATCACAAGACAAACCAACCTGTGATGACCTAGTAGATGCAACCTATCAAACTGGAAAAGATGCCCCTAGTGCAGAAGGACTTGATCCTAAGACAGAAATACAGACAAATCCCAAGCAAGGATAAGATAGTTGTGTAGGAAAAAAAGTCAATGTTTTAGCACAGGTGTAATCATGAAGGCTTAGTATCAGCAATGCATTGATAGATGGAGCGCAGAACACAAGTGACGCCTAATTGCCATGTTTTCACCACTTGGCTAGATCTTTTATTTCTTCTTTTTTAGCTACCAAGATGCTTGTTTTACCAGGTTCTCATCAAGGCACTTCTCTCTTTTTCAATTTTTTTTCTATTTTTGCTTTTTTTTAATGTTTTTGTAGTATCAAGGTGCCTGTTTACTAGATTTTCACCAAGGATACCTTTCTTCGCGACTTTTTCCACTGTTTTTGGATTTCAGCAAGATCAATTTTCTAAATGTTTTTGGTATTTTCTGAGAACTATTTCACTGTACAGGCTTTGCTAGCCAAATATCAAGTGTAGAACCACTTCAAATGCAGAGTATTGATAGGATCTGGAAGAACATTTCCCTTAGGTGTAGCTAGTTGATAAGCTCCAGTCCCAAAATTAGCAATGATAACATAAGGTCCCAACTAGTTAGGTTCACATTTTCCCTTCTGTTCTCTATTGGACTAGTTCTTAGGATTCTCCTTTAAGATGAGATCCCCCACTTAATATGTTCATGGTTTGACCTTCTTATTGTACTCTTTGGATATACGTGCTTGGTACATCTTCAGATGATCGAACACCTATTATCTACGCTCATCTAGTAGGTCTAAAGAATTCACCCTATCGATGTGGTATTTCTCATCAATAACAAGACCTTGTAAAGATATCCGCAAAGATGGGATTTCAACCTCAATAGGTAGTACTTTTTGAGCACCATATACTAGAGGAAATGGCATGGCTCTAGTTGGTGTTCTTATGCTTGTTCTATAGGCCCATAGTACCAGATTCAGTTGTAGATGCCAGTCTCTGCCAGACTTACAATTCGGTGTAGGATTTTGAGAATATTCTTATTAGATGCCTTAGCCTGTCCATTACCTTGAGGGTAATAGATTGAGGAACAGTGTTGAGTGATGTGGAACTATTCACAAAGGTCATCAATGTCTTATTTTTAAATTGGCCCCCATTGTCTATTACAATTAATGAGGGTATCCCATATCTATAGATAATGTAGTTCAAAATGAACATAGCCACCTGTTTTCCAGTGGCTTTGATTAGTAGCACGACCTTGACCCACTTCATAAAATACTCAGTGGTCGTAATGATGAACTTGTATCCATTTAAAGAATTGGGATATATTTGTATAACCAAGTCAAAGGCCCATTACTGAAATGGCCAATGTGTAATGAAAGGTATAAGCTCTCTGGCAGGAGCATGGATGAGATTTCCATGTGTCTGACATTTAAGACATGTTTTGAAAAAATGAATAGCATCTTTTTCCATGGTAGACCAGTAATAGCCTACTCTGAGCAGTTTCTTTTCTAGTGAAAAGTCATTCAAATGTGATCCACATACACCTTCGTGGACTTCTTTTAATGTGCGATTGGACTCTTCGAGTTCTAAACATCTAAGAAGCATATCGTCAAGACCTTGTCGATATAATTTATTAGTTATGAGGACATAACATGATGTTGTCCTAATCAAGGCTCTTTTCTCATTTCTGGATAGATCATTGGGAATAGTTTGGTCAGTAAGGTAAGCAATGATATTAGCATACCGAGATTGGTCTAGGGTGTTTAAAGCACAAATTACTTGGTATTCAGGGGTATCAAAGGTAGGATAGGATAGTTCTTCCAATAAGAAGTCATAGTGGAATTGATGTTCTTCTATTCGTAATATGGATGCCAATGTAGCCATAGCATCTGCAGCTTTGTTCTTTGTTCTGGGTATCTGTTGAAATGTGATGAAGACAAAGTACTTCTTTAGGTCATCAACTAGTTTCTTGTAGGGTGTCAAATTTTCATATTTTGTCTGGTAATCTCCATTAACTTGATTGATAATGAGCTAGGAGTCACCATACATGTGTAACTCTAAAATCTTCCATTCTATGGTGAGCTTAAGATCATTTACGAATGCCTCATATTCAGAAATGTTGTTTGTGCATGGAAACATTAATTTGTAAGACTTGGGTATCTTGTAGCCTTGAGGATTTATGAATAGAAATCTTTCTCTAGAGCCTTGTTGCGTGAAAGAACCATCAAAGTACATCTTCCATAGATATTTAGTTAGATACATAATGGTCTCATTAGGAAATTCAATCTATAAAGGTTCATCATCTTGAAGTGGTGAATCAGCTAGTTGATCTGCAAGAACTTGTCCTTTAATAGCCCTTTTTGTCTACATACTCAATGTCAAATTCACTTAGAATGAGGACCCATTTTTCCAGATGTCCTGTTAATGCTATTTTGTTGAGGAGGTACTTCAGAGGATTGATCTTAGCAATGAGCCTTACTGTATGTGAGAGCATGTAGTGTCTCAATTTTTGTGATGTGAAGATGACTACTAAGCATGCTTTTTTGATAATTTTGTAATTGAGCTCATAGGAGACTAGTGTTCTACTAATGTAGTAGATCACTCTTTCTTTCTTAGTTTCATCCTCTTGTGCGAGAAACACTCCTAGTGATGTGGCTGTAGCTGAAATATATGAGAGTAATGGCTTCCCATGAATAGGTGCCATAAGAATATGAGGAGTAGCTAGGTACCCTTTTAATTCTCTGAAGTTGGCTTCACACTGTTCATCCCATTTGAAGGTGACCCTTTTATGTAGCAATTTGGTAAAGGGTTGTGCTCTGTCGGCAAGTTGTGACATGAAACTCCTGATTGACTGAAGTCTCCCTTGTAATGTCATCATTTGACTGATGTTACGTGGAGGAGTCATCTCTAGTATAGCTTTTACTTTTGCAGGATCTACCTCAATTCCCTTTGCTAAAACTATAAACCCTAAGAGTTTTCCTGATTGGACCCCAAAGGCACACTTCTTTGGATTGAGACTGAGTTGAAATTGCTCCATACAATCCAATATCTTTCATAAATAATCAATATGAGTGCTTCTTTCCTTGGATTTGGCTAAGGTTTCATCCTCATAACCCTCCATGTTTTTATGCATCATATCATGGAATATAGTGGTCATTACTCTTTGATATGTGGCGTCAGCATTATTTAACCCAAATGGCATGATGTTCTAGAAAAATGTTCCCCATGCGCATGTAAATGTGGTCTTCTCTTGATCCTCAAGGGAAATGTCTATCTGATTATAGCCTGAGAATCCATCCATTAATGAATACATTTGGTAGCCTTCTATGAGGTCTATGATCATGTCAATATTAGGTAGCGGGAAGTTATCCTTCGAACATGCCTTGTTTAAGTCTCTAAAGTCCATACATATCCTGATAGATTTATTGGATTTAGATACGAGGACCACATTGGAGATCCATCCGACATAGGCAATGACTGTGATAAATCCATCTTTCAAAAATTTCTCTAGCTCTGCCTTTACTAATAATGCAACATGGGGATGCATTTTTCTAAGTTTATGTTTCATGAGCTTGATCCTGGGAGCTATAGATAAGTGGTGCATTATCAATTCAGGATCTAGTCTAGGCATATCCGTATAAGACCATGCAAATTTGATCTTCTTTTCCTTTATGAACTCGGTGAATTGTACCTTTTCCTCTTCTAACAAAGATTGTGCTAGGTGTAATTGTACTATTTGAGGATCTTAAATTGTGCCCAAATTAACCAGCTATGTTGGTTCTATCAGGACTGAAGACCTTTCTTGAAAGTGCTCAGGAGGATATCAAGAATCTCAACCTTTGGTGCCTCTAAGAGGTTTTCACCATTGGATGTGTCTTTTTTTTTTACTATTTTAGGATCTGACACTGCCACAACGTGGTTTTCACTATCAGTTCCCTTTTTCTTTTTATTCTTCAATTTTTTACTGAGAAACTTGATATCCTCCTATGACATGTTCACGCTTCTTTTATTGGTGGAAGAAGGATAGGGTTCACCATTATTTAGATAACAAGCCAAGGTGTAGTCATTGGGAAAGTCAAGGATAGGAGAAGGATATTTACTGGTCCAATCAATTAGGTCTGGGTTTATCAAAGACAAGGAATCAGACTCTAGGAAGGACAACATCATGTTGGCATCATGACTATTAACTGACATGAAATGTCCTATTAAGTTAAATTCTTTGATTTTTAGATCAATAAGAGCTAGATCACCATTAAATGGGTCGTTGTTAGTTATATGCGGACCAAACTCTAGTGACTCATCAATAGAACTTTCATCATCATCTCTTCATAAAAGGAGGCTTCTTTCTTGTCACCTCTAAAATTATTCTGGACTTATGAGAACACCAGTCTCTCCATCAATGATTGGGGGAAGGAACTCTTCCTCTACTTCAAGAATATCAGCGTTGTTGGGAGTAGTGTTGGAATGTTCACGAGGAGCTGAGGGAGCCGCAAACATGTGAATTGTATCTATTTCAATGTCTTCTATGGTGAAAGATAGCTCATCCCATTCATAATCATGAGAGTCTATGATTTCATCATCAGACTTGTTTAAGTATTCAATAATAGTTGTCTGGTGTACTCAGTTAGCTATCTATGGATCAAAGTGTGGTAGATCAAGGACATGTGTGATCGTGACTAACTACCCCCAGTTAGGATGTGACTCCAGCTGTCAGGGTGTGCTCTCGATAGATGTTTCTATCAATGGTACCTCTGGATCAACTGTTATTATGTCTCCTACCTCTTGAATGGGAGGTTGTGTTAACAAAGGGGTGCGAAGATCTTGTGGTACCTCAAAGCTTGGTACATAGTGCTCTCCTTGATATTTAGGATTCTCTATGCCAATATGTAATAATCTTTTGTAAGGCCATGGTTCTAGCACTATCTCATCTATTTCATCACTCCCTTTATCAGAGATCAGACCATCTTTTGAAGTAGGTTTGTCAGATTCAGTATTAAAACCTAGTCCTATTTTATCTCTGGTATTTTTGAACTCCATGTGTATAGGTTCAATAAGTCCTCTTCATGTGTTGTTTAAAGGTCGCTTTCCTTTATATCTCATTTTCTTGAGGAGATCATATCCTTTTCCATACTATTTTAGGGATATCTCTACATGTTTGACCTCAGTTTTTGTCAGTTCTCCTTTGTAAAGTCAGTCCAAGACTGTCTGTTCTTCTATGTTATCTAAAGAAGATGTGGATTCCTTTACCATGCTAGTTTCTTTGTGGATTTCTAGCTCCTTGGATACATTAGGTGTGAATGTTGTCGAAGGTTTTCCATAGGACCTTGGTGACACTAGAAGTTCTTTCAGTGATGGAGTTAGGTCCAGTTTGTATTATCCCATACCTATTTCTTCAAGTTTTAAGGTTTTTCCAAAACTCTTCATAACCATGTCCTTGGTAGTCTCAGGAGCAATTTCATCCATAGCTTCCTTGTTATGTGGAGTCATACTACCTACTTTGAGATTGTTGCAAGTATAATTAGCATCCGTAGGAATTGTCACTTCCAACCCATTATGTGGGAATTTGATACATTGGTGGTAAGTAGACAGCACAGCTTGCATTTCGTGAATCCATGGTCTACCTAATAGGATATTGTAGGCTAGGGGTAGATCCATAACTTGACATATGACATTCCTTTCAATAGGTCTAAATCTGATGGGTAGAACAATAAGACCTTTAGAGGATCTTTCTTACTCATCATAAGCTTTGATAGTTATTTTTCTTCTAGAGTCAATGGTAAGTTCTAAGAGACCCAATTTTTTTATTAGATTAAGTGTACAAATATTCAATCCTACACCTCCATCTATCAAAATGCATCTAACATGGGATTTATGAATGAGGACTTCAATATGAATGGGTTGATTATGTGGATGTGTCAATGAATTATCATCCTCTTCAGAAAAGGAGAGGTAATGTGGCACCGAGATGTGATTGACCATCATTTGTAATTTGTCTATATCAAGGTCCTTTGGTACATTTGCAGCATGTAGGGCTTGTTCTGGGATTTCCCTATGCATTGTGGATATTTTAAGCAACTCAAAAATGGAAATTTTGGCAGAGGTTCATTGCAATTGGTCCACCGAGTCATACTTTGCTGCAGGAGTAGTTACCACATGTTTTTCTGCTAGTTTGGGGATAGTAATGATAGGAACCTTGGACGTTGATGCTATTTTTGAGGAAGAATTAGATCCTTTAATCGTGACCTATGCTTGGCTTTGAGTCACCACATTTGATTAGAAAGAAACACCTTTGATTGTGACCACATTAATTGATTCAGTTTTAATGTCTAGCATATTGATCACATTATCATTGTTGGAATAGGTGTAGTTGACTTCATTACCTTTCCCTTTAGATGTTTCCCCTTTGTCGTAGTTAGGGAATGGTTTGTTAAATGTTGTATGATCTTCATTGGTAGTGTGTCCATCCACTTTGATCTTACCTCCTTCAATGAGGTCTTGAATAAAATGTTTGAGCTTAAGGCAATTGTTAGTCTTGTGTCCTTTGTTTTTGTGAAAGACACAGCAAGAATCATCATCCCACCACTAGGGTTTGACCATTGGTTCCCATGGTTTAGAATCTGGGATTGTGAGAACTTTGTTGTCTAGAAGTGTTTGTAAAATATTCTCAAGAGGCTCTCCCAAAGGATTGAATGTTCTTTGAAGTTTTGAAGTCCATTGTCGACCCTTTCTATTATCATTGTTTGCTTTGGGTATGGGGGTCGTTACCTTGGCATATTTTCTTTCTTGCATATTGTTGGTTAGATTTAATACCTTAGGTTTAGGACCAACATTGGATGTGTCTACTACACCATCATTGACAATATTTTTGTTTTGTTTCCACCACTTTGGCTTGGAGTTTGAGTTGTTAGTTTTGTTTTCACTTTGAAGAGTGATCTCCCCCTTTTTGACCATAAATTCTTCAATACGAAGGGTCTTCTTGATCATCCTGTCGAAGATAGGGGAATCTTGCATCTGCAATACGTAGTTCAATTCTGGTATGAAGTTATTGACAAAGATTTCCATTTTCTCAGATTTGGGAATGGCTGTTCAATATCGTGCAAATATTTTCCTCCACCTTTGCAGAAAGTGGGTAAAGGATTTTCCAATCTTCTGTTTAGTGTTGCATAGATCCATCATAGTCACATTATGCTAGATATTATAGGAGTAATGTTGGATGAACTGTTGCATTAGCTCCTCAAAATTTTTGACCTTGGGTGTAATTTTTGAGAACCATTCCATGGCGTTGCCTCCTATACTTCCAGGAAATAGTGACATGAGGTAAGTGGGTTCATGCATGTACTCTATGCTAAGAGTGCAAAAGTCTTGAACATGGTCATGTGGATTTGTCTCTCCCATATAATTTTTGTATTTTTTACGTGCCACATTGGGAGGAAATGGAACCATAGTGATACTTTTTTTGAAAGGAAATGGACAAATAAAGTCCACCGAGTATTTTGTTTTGGGTTTATCCTTCTCTTGCTTGAGAGTCATAAGCTCTATTTTCATTAAGGTAAGTTGTTTGGTGAGAATAGAAATAGGAATTGGTATCTCCTTTTCTTTTAGTTGTTCCACATCATAATCCTTGGGCAATTTTACACCAGTGGATGCTAAATGGAGGAAGTATTTCTCTTTATCCTTGTCAATTATCCTTTCCAGTATCTTGTGGAACCTCTTTCTTTGTTTGAGTGTATCGTACTCATCTTCAGGGATGTCCCCCTCACTGTCTGATCCAAATGGAGGACATTCAAATGTGGGTTCTTCTTTTTCATCGATATCTTTGTGCTCTTGGATTTTTCTATTGTCGTATTCTTCAAAATCTGCACTCCATTCGCGAGTGTTTCTATCTATTTGTGGAGAGTCTAGATCAAGTAGGGAACTGTGAGATGTTTCTCCCTGAAAGTGTAGTGATTTAGGAGGCACTTTTGATTCTTTAGATGTAGAAAACTGACAGACTAATAGAGCATACCAAGCATCAGAGCCGACTGTCAGTAACTAAACTTGCAAATAGTGGATTTGATTTTTACACATCAGATAAAGCATTGTAATTCTATTTATAGAGTTTTAATTTGTTTTAAATCATTACTTAAGGGTCAAGAAAGCATAATGTAAATTTTTTAAAGCATCCTAATGGATCTAAAACATATCTAACTAAAGATCAAGGTCAATTTGTAAACCTTGGATCTAGAGTTAACTTGCGAATCATGAATCAAGAATAGAGCTAAAATCTAGTATAAATAGATGTTCAATCAATTGTGAATTACGGATTCATTGTTGTTGATAGCCACAAAGAGAATCTAAGGAGAAGAAGGCAGAATTCATGCAAAGTTCAGAAAAACATTATATCTAGTTATCAAAAACACACAAAGGCTACCGACGTGCAGAGAAAGGTATTATTCAATCATGAAAAGATGATTACTCATACATAGGAAGCTTTATTGGATCTATTATCAGCAATTAGAGATTGCATACATCATTAGATCAAAGACTTATGTATTTTCATTCTTACAAGTGCATCACATCTAAAATATTTATATAGAAGGTGGACTTAACAGTTCTTTACAAATCTCTTAACAGAGTGCACACTTAACAGTGTTGCTAAAGCTTCAAATGAAGTAGATCTTAATAGGTTTCCATTGTAATACTCCTAACAGGCTAGGTCATCAGAAGTGACCAATTGTAATCCTTTACCGGCCCCTTCTTATCTACAGATAGTGAAGTCTTGTGGGTAACAATCCCCACCACAATTTTTACTTCCTAACAGGATTTTTCTGCATTACCATATCTTATGTTATGTGTTATCTATTTTCATGAATGTTTCTTGTATGGTTACATATTAAAGAACTTATTTTATGATTGCATATGCATAAAGAAAGATGAATAGTTAGATAAGATAATTTACAAACTGATGACTAAGGGTTAATGGGCTAACCAAAAAAGTTTTAGAGGTACTGATTCACCCCTCCCCTCTCAGTACTACATTCACAATATAATTCCAACACTCTTGGGACATAATTGAGTGTTCCAATGTGTCGCAAGGTGTCATGAGGAGTTCCTAGGGGTCCTAATGCATGATAAGGTGTACCTTCCAATATTTTATTAATTTCTTGTTCTATTTCACTCACTTGAAACACCTATGTAAGTTAGGAGGGTATTAAATTGTAATAACTATGTACGAAAGGTTGGAAGATTGTAGATAAAATCATGGATGGCCATTGAAAGAAGCAAAGGAAACCAATCGGCCATTTAAAAAAATTCATGGGCGGTCATTGAAATAAGCTATTTTTCTAGAGGGAAGAGAAGAAAAATTTTGGTAATTTGCAATGGCCCAAAGAAAAGGGAGCAACTCTACTTCCGGATGTATTTCATGTTTCCCATCTATACAATTTGGTGAAGAAAGGTGTGCATTTTCTGATTCCTACTGCTCCAATTGTTACCTAAGGGTCCTAACACATGATAAGGCATACTAGGACCCCTTAGGACACACTTGAAAATTGCAGAAAAAAATCATGGATGGCCATTGAAAGAAGCAAAGGCAACCAATAGAACATTTTAAAAAATTCATGGGTGGCCATTGAAATAAGCTATTTTGTTGGAGGGAAGAGAATAAAACTTTTGCTAATTTGCAATGGCCCGAAGCAAAGGGAGAAACTCTACTTCCATATGTATTTTAGGTTGCCCATCTATATAATTTGGTGAAGAAGGGTGTGCATTTTCTAATTCCTACTGCTCCAATTGTTACCAATTTGTGCCTCATAAATAATGTGAAGATTATCATACCTGTCTTTTATACGAACTTCGCGGGGTGAAAGAAGAAAATGAAATACTTAGGGTAGAGGGTGAGAAACAATTTGGAATTACTAAAAATCTATGAGAAGAGATGAGATTATTGTGAGAAGAGGGGAAAATCAATTGGGTTAAATTATCCAAGCCCTGAGACAAAAAATTTCATCATTGTGTGTAGAGAGCGAGAAGCAATTGGGAACAATTCAAATAATGAAAAAAGAGATTGAAATATTGCATGCAGAGGAAGTGAAACAAAGTGAGAGTGAAGAAAAGGAGATTGGGTTTCTTCAAAAAATCTCAGGCAAAGCATTGGCTAATCTAGATGTCACACTCTGTGCTTCTAATGGTTCAACATTTCAAGTGTATTCTCTCATTCTTGTGAGTGCTCTTTTCATTTTTCCCTAGTTTTAAGTTTCCTAGGGGTCCTAATGAGTGATGAGAGAGAGAGAGAGAGAGAGCATACTTATTTTCCTATACATTGCATGCATGGGAAATAATGAGTACCTATTTTATAGCTTACTTGATTCAAATAGATGGAAAAAAAAAGTTGACGAGTAAAGATTATTTTAGGTTACTCTTGTCTTAGATCATCTCAAGATCTTTCCTATGCTTTTTGAATGGTGTCAATCGGAATCCACGTGTGGAAGTTATGGCTTCCAAAAGAAAAGCCTATTTTAGTTTCTTCATAACCCGCTCAGGTTATGGAGAATAAAATGCATAGTTTTTACTTCTTCAAAACCCGATCAAGTTTTGAATTACTTTTGTCTTTTCAGAACCTGATCAGGTTATTTGAAATTTAGAAACCTGATCGGGTTCAAGACAGATTGAGTTTTTTTATAATATTTTCTAGGCTTGGTTACAAAGCCTAGAACAATTTTTTATTTTCAATAACCCGATTGGGTTATATGAAATTTGAATTTTTTTAAAGATGTGTCCACTTTTTTGGTTCACAACTTGGTGCACATACCCATTTCCAATGACAAATCCATGCCACATGGGCATCAGTTAAATAATGGGTCCCATGGGTTGTTTCTTGTTTCGCCTCATGGACATTACAAAATTCAAACCTTTTAGAATTTCACTCAATCACTTTGATACATCACCCTGACACATGACTCCTTTCCAGAGGAAGTTTGTAAATTTTTTCATCCTTCATAACTTCAGCCCAAAATAGACTTTATGTTGTTGATATGTGATCATCTAACGATCACTAAATTTATTTATATTATTCACTTTAGTGAAATTTGAATTAACTTATTATAAAATAATAAGTATAATTATTGTTAATTAAGTATACTTAATTAAGTCACAAATGTCCAATGAATTTTTTTTTCCAATTGGGTATTAGTTGGATAGTAGGTCCCATGGGTTGTTGTCTGTTTGGCCTTGTGGATGTTACCAAACTCAAACCTTTCATAGTTTCATTCAATCACTCTGACAAGTCATTTTTGGAATTAATGGGAAGTATGTACTGAGAGGGGAGGGGTTAATCAGTACCTCTAAAACTTTTAGTTAATTAACCTTTAACCTTATGTAATCAAATCTTTTCTTTATCGATCATATCTACTATTCTTTCTTTATGCATGCGATATCAATTCACAAACAAGTAATTGTATGTAGACACTCATAGAAACATTCATGAAAGTAACTAACTCATAACACAAGATATGGTAACGCAAAAAACCCCTGTTAGAAGGTAAGAATAGCGGTGGGGATGACACCCACAAAACTTCACTATCTGTAGATTGGAAGGGGCCGGTTAAGGCTTACAATTTGATCACTTCTAATGATCTACCCTGTTAGGAGTATTATGTGGAGACTGGTTAAGGTCTACTTTGTTAAGAGCTTTAGCAACACTGTTTAGTGTGCACTCAGTTAATAGATTTACAATAGGATTGTTAAATCCCCCTTTCTTGAAAGGATTTCTTCTATTTGCTACACTTGTTAGAATGTAGAAAAAAATACTCATTGACCTGAGAGCATGCAATCTACAATTGCTGATTACAGATCCATTAAAGATTGCATGTACAATGTATCACCTAATATGATTGATTAATACCTCTGTTGCTCGGTAGCCTTGATTCTTGGTTCTTGATAATCAAATTCATCTTTTCTTGCTCTGCTTCTTGAAACTCTTAGTCTGAGCCATAGATGTGCTCCTTGGTTACTTTCATCCTCTCACCCATCAATAATGAATGTTTACATATCCATTTATACAATAAATTTTACCTTTTAAGTTTCACGTATTACAAACTTAACTCTATGATCAAAGGTTTACAACTTGACCTTGATCTCCTAGTTTGCATGTTTTTAATTAGTTAGAATGATTAAATCAATTAAAATTATCTTTCTTGTCCCTCAAGAAATTGTTTTAAATCAAATCAAAACTCTAAATATAAAACATAAGTGTTTTATCAGACATGGAAGTCAGATCCACATTTCTCAAGATATAACTGACTTTCAATGTCTGATGGTCTGTTTGAACTGAAAGTTTGTCTGTCGGGTTCCCTTTCTCTTTCATGTTCCTCTCTTGTCTTCTCTTTCAATTTACTCTGTAATCTTCTCTGTTGGTTTTCACTGTGTTGTCAGGTTCCACTGTTAACTTTTTTGATTTGCACTTGTAAGTTTTTTCTTTGGTTTACACTATAGACTATTTTGTCAAGTTGTGTTAAAACCTGTCTTTTGGTGTAGTCATTACCGATGGTTTTCCTTTGCACACTAATGGAAAAATATATGTCATCAGTCTTCTCAACACGTGTCTCTTTTTCGGAGGAAGTTTGACAAAAAAATTATCCCTCATAACTTCGTTCCAAAATAAAGTTTACATCATTGATTTGCGATCATCCAACAATCATTAAATTAATTATAGATCATACCACATGGGTATCAGTGGGATGGTGGGTCCCATATAGGTTGTTTAGGGTTTAGGGTTTAGAAAGTCTACAAAGTTATGGATTTAGTCCTACAATTGGCTATGAGGTTGGTATTCTATGAAGCTAAGGTACTAAGTGATGACAACTACTAATGATAATAATAAATAAACATTTTTTTATTTTTTTCACGTGTAGTATAATTTCATTGAGGCATAAGTATTAAGGTGGTACGACCTCTCCAAAAAAGGCCTTGATGGAATGTTTTGTGATCATGAGGCAAATTCATATCACTCAAGGTAATTTAATTATTTATGATCATGAGGAAAGAACGTATGATTTATATCACTCAAGGTAACTTGTAAGTGAAGTATCTACTATCAGTGCCAAATTTATTATTTTCCTATAAATTGGACATTAAGGTAGCTCTACTCTCTACTTCAAAGCTAAAACAGTGTTGGAATTGTTGAGTAGTAAGTTGGGAAAATGGCAATGCGTATAATGCTCGGTGCAATGAAACCACATGGAGTGTTTGTGGGGGAAGTAATTGATAATTAGTTAAGGGGTGTATTGGTGAATGACCAAATGTATATTATGTATGTGCAACTAAGACAGTATCTGGTCTATATTTTTTACTGGCATGTCATAGGAACAAGGTCAACTCAGATTTTTTTATTTTTTCTTGACCATGGTCATATATACAAGGGTTTCCAAGGAATGGGTGAAAAATCTCACCCAGATGGTGTTTGAGAAAGCATATTTGTGCAATATTGATGTTGTGATTGATAATATAGATGTGAATCTCCTCATTCCCCTACCAAAAAACTAATTCATTTAGAGAACTAAGGTGTGAAAAACCCAATTGTGCAAACACAAAATTTGGAGTTGTTATAGGCTCAGCGAGGTGAGAATTTACATGAACATCATTTTTCTCCTGTATACATGACCAAAATAAAGGAACCCAAAGTAGACAATTGACATTGGGACTATTTAACCACTAAAGGGTTTCTTGATGGAGATGAATTTGATGAAGCTGATGCAGTTGAGATTGTTAGAGAGTTGGATTTGGGGAGCTAAGAGGAGTGAATTGCTAAAGATAGGCAAGATGTGGAGTAAATCACAAGAGGGTAAGCCCATGCCGACTATAGAGGGGACTTCTCGAACATCCTTAGAGCCACTAAAGTTACGCTGGCCAAAATGGAGTTGGAACAATAGGCTCTAAATGTAGCAAGGCAAACCCAAAATGCTTCCTAAATAATAGGGTGTTTCCTGATCTATATTTTATATTTTTAGGTTACTAGGAGATGAGTCCCTTATTTTTTAATGATAGATAGGTTATATGTAAGAATGGGGTCTCAAGGACTATTACTACTGGGAAGATGTAGGAATGAGGTCTTTTTATAATGGAGGTTTTGGAAATAGTCCTCTATTTGGAAAGCACGCATGAAACATTTGTAAGGATCCCATACTACATTAATATAAAAGCATATATTTTATGTATTATCTAGTTATGTTATTAGAAAATTCTTAATTACTTAGTGAAATTACTCTTTTCAACATTTTATTTTTGGTCTATAAAATGAACCTAGATTAGAATTAATGCAGTGAATGAGGAAGATTGGTTTTAATGAGCATGTAGTGTGATATAAACAAAGCAAGAAATGATATCATAAATAATATAATAAAGGAAGAAAAATGTTTGATTTTAAAATAAAATAACAATTTCTACCTTTCATAAATAATACAATGCATTTAGGAGTAACAGTTTTAATTTCAATTTGTTAGTTTAGAGATTTACAAAATCACACACAATTTTACTGCAAATCCTTTGTTCATTTCATTCAAAAATTAGAATCTACTCAGTGTAACAAATAATTTTTTAAATGAATAAAAGACAACCAAAGTTGCAAATTTTTTATTCATAGTATAAATACTTACATTGAAGAGTAACTATAATACCTATAGGATATTGAATTCCCATAGAATTTTGATTGCACTTTAAAATGGGAATACCCCTAATTCTACCAAAAAATTACAATATTTCCTTCAATAATCGAAAGACAAAATTTGGTATGGTAGTGGTAAGGCAGTGGTATCCTAGAAGGGCAGTGGTATCTGCAACATGTAGCTTGTCTACCACTGGTGATAATTGTGGCGCCATAAATCATCACCTACAAAACAAAAAAACCCTTCATTTCAAAAAAGTTGGGTTCTCTCCAAGTCCCTTCAGTCTAAGTGGAATACTTCAGATATGATAAGTTGTGCAAATTCCTCAAATCATTTGTAGTCTCACATTTCATCAAGTAAAAATCATTTATAGAGGAAACATCTACCAAATCGTCGCCCATTTCCTATGTCGTGTCAATTATTCATCATTCATGTTCATAATTAATAGTTGTTAGGCCATATTTTGGCCTAGATTTGGGTATATACCTTGGCCATGGGATCCATACCCCTATTGTTTCCATGGAAGTAACTTGAATGTGATACCCCAAGAATTATTCTTTAAAAACCTTCCTTAGCAGTACCAAAATCTCCACCTTGTCTCTTCCAAAGTCCAAAAGAAAGGCCAAACAGTAGGACATAATGTTTTTGTTTACCTGATATATATTAATAGATACCAAAATTTCATGGCCCAACACCATCCTTATGACCTTGTTTGTAAAAATTCCAACCTACCTACAAACTAGTTTCAATGTCTCATATGTGATAGTTCCCAAAAAGGTCATTTGTGTTTTCTCACTTGTCAACTAGATAGGGCTATCCATCTTGATATTCTATAGTGTAAACCTAGCTACCACACTTTGTCTACCCAAACTCAAAGAGAATTTAGAAATAAAAATGAAATTTGAAAAAAGGCCTAAATTAGACTTTCAAACAACTACTACACTTTTTCTTCCTGAGGATAATTGAAGAAGAAAAAATCCTAAGTCAACTATAAATAACCTAAAAATGTAATGCAATCTATTTATCACTGGTCAATAATAAATTTTAGTCCTTATTAATTCCTTTTGCAACCCTATTGATTCCTTTGTCCTTTCCAAGCGTATTGCATTAAATCTTTAATATCTGTCTGCAAATCTTTTCCATATGAAATGGAAGGGTGTGCAAAATTAGGAATAACATCATTCCATCATTGCTAAATTAGATGCCATGTATGGATTTCACTTAACACTATCAATGACAAGAAAATTATTTAATAGTCATAGCAACAATGCAACATTATCAACCGTCCACATAGCTAGTTGTGGCTGATGATTTAGTTTAGGGCGTGAAGTTAAGTATATAGATTTGATACATGTCTCTATTCTACAAATTTTCTACATAAATTCATGTCCTTCAAAATTTCATCCCAAATTAGAATTTAAGATATTGATCTAGGATCATCTAATGGTCATAAATAATAATTTTATAATGGTGAAATGATGGTTGTTAGGTATGTTGATTAATTGATGAATATCTGATGGAGATGATGAATACCAAGTGATACCCAGTATCATGATTTTAGAAATAGTTAGATCAGTTATTGTTTTGTCATTGATGTCAAGCAATTGATTAATTAATTTTTATTATGTTACCATATCTTAAGAGGAGAAGTTAAATGGGAGAAAAATACAAATCAGAAAATGATGAAGTAATGATGATATAGTTGTTTTCTACTATATATTTAATGTTATCAAATCGGTACAATTGATTGATCAAGTTAGGAATTGCAATGAATTAGTTTATGACTGAAAGAGCTACTTTACCGAGCTATGCTAAGTCAATCTGTAAAATTTTATGTGAGTCGGTTACAGTTACTGAGCACCGAGAAGCAAAGATATGCAGAGTGAATAAAATATAGATAAGAATCAAGGAAGCTCTCAATTAGATGATGAGGACGTTGAGATTATTTGATAAGTTTAAGGGATTTAGCACTAGCATAAATTTATTAGTATTTATTAAACTTATTACTCTCTTTCATCATTCATATTACAAAATCCTAAATATGGTTGATGATATTTTGTGTTTCTATCGATGACATTTAATATTCATATACAATTGCATTTTTAAAATTTCTATTCATAGATAGAAAATAGCAAAATAACAGAACATACATAAAATCAAAAAATAGGAAAATAAGAAATAACATAATATGTTTATTGATAGATTAATGTTTATTTATACATGGTGAGATTTTCATTAATCCTTTCAAAATATAATCATATAATTCATTCAATACACAAATTTATGTGATTCAATATGGAAAATTATATCTATTTCATCCACCCTCAATAGTCAATACAAAATTTCAGAACCCTTTGCAAATGATGTTGAATTCTCTTTTACAGAAACAAGGGAGCAACAAAAGCTTCAGGTTGATTTGCAACATGTCAACATCAAAACAAATTACCAAGCCAGTGAACCTATTAGCCCATCAAATTTTTCCCACCTCATCACTTGTCATTTTGTAGGAACTCATTGCAAATTTCCAAGCTTGAAGGTGTGCATCATAGGGTGAGTTAGTAAGTGTTGCATTTTCCTTATTCATAAAATAGAGTAAATTCAAGCCATGCCAAATTATAATATGCTTGAAATTAAAAATATATAAAAGCCAATTTGTAACATTTGTTAAGTGACCTACACATTTGTTAGCAATTCATATTTGGAAGAGTAAATTAATACCAATGTTTCATCCAATATTGCACTCAAGGTTATCAATGGCTTGATAAAATTCTGTCTTGGAAAGATTTAATTATATTTTTTGTCTTCTGCAGCTCTTGTGTCATTCTTTCAACATTTTTATTTCTTCCTCTACTTTTGATTCTGACTATTTTTCTCTTTATATCTGATGGTCCAATTAGTTCTGTAAAATTTTTGTTGAGGCAACAACATTCTCCACCCTTTTATATAATTATGTTGAAGAGGCTCTTTCCTTTTCACATTTTTTGATGCTTTCAGCCAATCTTTTCTCAAGTTCATTCAATCCTACTTATGTTTGTTCGTTCTCTATAATTACAGATGTAGAGGCAATTTTTTATCCTTTTCTATAATTCGATGCTCTTTTTATCTATTGCTTTCCTCTTTGATTTATCATTTTCCAAGTATGCTCTCTCTCTCTCTCTCTCTCTCTCTCAAGGGAATTAATGTGTAGACCACTTCATTGTTATTTTTTGACACATTAATTTTTTCCACTTTTTTTAACTCTAAAAAAATCTATTTGGATAGTGCTAACGTGAAATTCAAAGGGATATATATTATAAACATTAAATAAAATGGAAAAGAACTTAGGAAAGAATCCAAGAGAGTGAGAAAGAGTAAGAATTTTACCAAATATATATATATATATATATATAGAGAGAGAGAGAGAGAGAGAGATTTCTTCAATAGATCAAACACCAAATTCACCAAAATGCTCCAAGACCAACACAAGAACTCAAGGATTTTGAAAGGGAAAAAAGAAAGAAAGAAACCCTTGTGTATAATATGCATGAGGCATAAAGCCTAAATAAGAAGATAGAAAGAGAGAAATAAGTTCATTACAATAATGAGAGCAAGATTAAAATGTGAGGAGAAGTGAGAGAATAGAGAAGATTATTCAACTTGTAAGAACCAACTTAGAACCAAGTGAGAACCCTAGAACCCTGAGAAGTGTGTGAGAACCATCTCTTAAGTAGAGATGAGTGGAGGAGTTTGCATGTAACTCCCATACTCTATGTGTGTCACATTCACATTTGGTGTGTGCCATGTGTAAGAATCCTCTTAAGGAGGAATATCTAATTTCCTTATTAAAAGAATTACAAATATGAAACAAGACCTTGGTTTATAAAATACCAAGGAAAGATTATAATTTCGACATCCCCCTTTAATCTTTACTTGGGGAGATGAGATCAATAGGTATCACACCAAGATGTTTACAATGATTTTGAGATGTTTCTTTTGAAAGAGTCTTCAGAAGATTGTTGATAGCTTGATCATCATTTATTTCTTCAACTGGAACTGTGGAGCTTGAATGGTACATATGAATGTTTTCTAAGTGGATAACACTTTGATAAAACAAAGATGTAATTGCTTACAGAGGGGGGCCCAAATCTTCAAGTGACCATTGTTATTCTTGAGATGCATTTGTGCATTCTGTATATTCATTTGCATTAGAAAATAGAGGTGGAACATGATCAACACCTGAGCCTGCAATAAGGCAAGAACCACTAGTAGAGCTCCCATCATTGGGATCTCCTAGTGGTGAATTAGTAACACTTTAGAAAGTAAAATCATATTGTGAATCATTAGTCATAGATTTAGAAATGCAATATTTAGTTGCATAAAACAAATCTGTAATGTATTCATCATAATATGAAGAATAAAGGGTAGAGATAGTATAAGCATCACCATTATTATCAATATCCTTCACAAAAAAACATAGGATTACTACTATCATCATGAATTTCATCTTGAGTAATAAACATATCTTTCAAAGTAACACTAAGAAAGTTATCTCGATAATTTCCTCTTCTTGTTCAAGAATATCACCAACATGAGAGAAAGGATCATCAAAATGCATTGCATCATAAGGAGAGAACATATAATCATTTTGAGTAGGAAGATAGTAATCAAGAGGGTTATTCCAAGAGTATCCATCATCATATGGTTCATCCCAAATAGTAGTATCATCGTAGTGAGAAGTAGACATCCCATACC
Organism: Thuja plicata; assembly: GCA_018584345.1. Taxonomy (NCBI): domain Eukaryota; kingdom Viridiplantae; phylum Streptophyta; class Pinopsida; order Cupressales; family Cupressaceae; genus Thuja; species Thuja plicata. The sequence goes on along the minus strand of MU225116.1, from coordinate 895,616 downwards.
GAATAGTAAAAGCATGACAAGTGTTATTATTATGAGATTTAAGAGTAGATGACTTCTCATGTTTTAGTTTCTTAAAACAAGTAGTGATCACATGACCAACTTTCCCACAATAATTGCAATGAGGATGATTATTATTATTATAACCAATAGGATGATTATTATAACTTGATCTATTATTATGTGATCTAGAATTGAAAGCATGTTCGTTAGTTTTAAGTGTCCCAAATTGAATTAAATTAGCCTCTTCTTGACGTAAAAGTGTTTGAAAGGTAGCATAGCTTAATTAATTTTCTAACAAAGGAAGAGCTAATTGAGAATGAATATTAGTAATGAATTTCTGAAATTGTCTAGGAAGGCATTTTTTTAGGACGATATGAATTAACCGAATATCAGATAACGTTATTCCTAAACCAGTTAATTGACTTCGAATAGAATCATATTTACGTAAAAAGTCATCCATAGTTGAGAAATCTGTATACCTGAGATCCTCAGATTGATCTTGGATTTGAATCTTTTGAGATTCATTGGCACTATCAAATGTTTTTTGCAAAATCGCCCAAGCTGCATGTGCTTCAGTACAATGGGCAATTAAGACATATAAATCTGGATTTAAGGAAATACCTATAAGGCCAAGCGCCTCATCATTTTTATCATTCCATGCATTTTTAATAGCTTGAGGAACAACAAGAGGAGGAACAGAAGTGGATTCAGTTGCAACATCAAGAATATGTCGATAATGAAAGAGAAACGTCATATGAGTCTTCCACACATAATAATTGGAACTTGTTAATTTAATTTCAGGGATTAATGTTGACATAAGAAATTAAAATAATCTTAAATACAAGATGTAGTATACAACAATGAGTCCAAAAAACCAGCTTAACGCGATTATTAAATGCCAATATGCAAGAATTTTTAAATATTAAAAAAAAATTAAATTTTTTGATTAATGGATGAAAGAAATTTTAATTGCAATAAAATAATGAACAGGCAATTGATTAATGATTATAATGATTAAATAAAAGTGGTTTAAACTAATATTAAAAGATATAAGTAGAAAAAAAATGTATTACAAATTAAACTTTTTTTGATAAAAAACAATTAAAGTTAAATTTAAAGAGTAAACTGAAATTGTGAAAAAATAAACTTAGAGAATTAAAATGAATAACAAATAGTAGAGCTAAAAAAAATTGCAAAATGGAGAAATAAACATTAGATTGATAAGTAATAATGATTGAACATCAGAGAAGTTCCCTGGCAGCAATAAGGGACAAAATACTCCTTGAGAGAATCTTGGAGAAACGCTACCAAATGTGTAGACAAAGAAAACGTTATTCTGTAAATGCTCCAAACAAAAATTTATATTGTAGAAAAAGAAAACATTATATTGCAGAGAAATGATGCACAAGGAATATCATACACTCCTTATGGAACCGCAAATAAGGAGGAGATACAGGTGGAAAGAATGTGCAAGCAGCTAGGAAAGGAGCTTAAAGAAATAAAAAAGAAGAATGCGTAGAGGGGGAAGAAAGGAGTTTGAAGCACAGAAAGGTTTGAATGCACTAGAAGAGGGGAGGAGAAAGGTTTAGAAAATCAAACGCTATGCACCACCTTGCTCTGCTACGTAGCAAAAGAAGAAAGCATGAAGGTTGTGCTAGATGAAATGTAGAGAGGGGAGAAAGGACTATTTTTAAAACCAGTTTGAGACAAATATTGTGCAAGAAAGGAGTAAGGTAAGGGTTATGTAGAGTAAGGGAGATGTTGTGCTAAAGTATGTATAACCAATAGATAAGCTGCACGAGGTTCCTGGAGAAATGCACAAAGGAGATTAATGTAAATAGTGTACAAATTTGCGCAAGCTATGAGTATAGTGTGTTGCACGATGAATAAGGTTTCCTAATGAAAAGATAAGAGAAGGTTGCGCTAGAAGGAGGAAGAGCTAATATGCAAAGAAACCAAGATAATAATAGTAATATTTAACGCTAATAAGAAGCGTTAGAAAGAAATATATTTAAACCTGTAGAAAAAAAGTTAGAAATCTTAAATAATCTTGAATAATTTTGAATATGTGAAAAGATGGATGTTGCAAGAAACATTAGCTGAGATCTGTAAACAATAAATAGGTAACCTTGCAAGAAATAAAGTTAAACCCTGTAGAAAGCCAAATATTAAAATCTGCAGACAAACTAAGAATCAAAGAAGTTTCTGCATGCAAAGATGTTAGAGCTAGAAATAAAATGTTAGAATCAAATTTAATATCTATTTAAATATGAAAGACATAATATGAAAACTAAAAATCCCTTGCAGTTTCCTGATAGAGGGTATAGATAGATTTGGAAAAAACTATAGACTAGATAAACAATAAAAACTGGGTTTGGCAGTGAACTGGCCAAACCCAAAAAAAATTCAAAGCCTGCAACAAATGATAGATCAAGAAATCTTGCAAGCACTCAAACAAGGATTAGTGGCTTTGATAGCATGTTAGAAACATTAAAGAAAATGGAAATCAACTTAGGAAAGAATCCAAGAGAGTGAGAAAGAGTAAGAATTTTACCATATATATATATATATATATATATATATATAGAGAGAGAGAGAGAGAGAGAAAACACCAAATTCACCAAAATGCTCCAAGACCAACACAAGAACTCAAGGATTTTGAAAGGGGAAAAAGAAATAAAAAAAACCCCTTGTGTATAATATGCATGAGGCACAAAGCCTAGAGAAGAAGAGAGAAAGAGAGAAATAAACTCATTAAAATAATGAGAGCAAGATGAGAATATGAGGAGAAGTGGGAGAATAGAGAAGATTATTCAACTTGTGATAACCAACTTAGAACCAAGTGAGAACCCTAGAACCCTGAGAAGTGTGTGAGAACCAGATCTCTTAAGTAGAGATGAGTGGAGGAGTTTGCATTTAACTCCCATACTCTATGTGTGCCACATTCACATTTGGTGTGTTCCATGTGTAGGAATCCTCTTAAGGAGGAATATCTAATTTCCTTATTAGAGAAATTACAAATATGAGACAAGACCTTGGTTTATAAAATACCAAGGAAAGATTATAATTCTAACAATCTATCTAACTATGTGGTAGATTTTGATTTCTATTTGGGGGCATAACTATCATTTACTCAATCATTTTTTTATTTGGGTCATATGTCGGAAATACCCTATTTGATATAGGTTCTTCCTCTACAGTTGCAGTAGTCCCAACCCTCTTCATTATCTTCTTATTTTCTTTATTCATGTTTTTTCTATCTACAAATTAATCAAGGAAAGTACTATAATAAAATCTAGGTTTGCTGACACAATTGAATGTTTGAATGGTGAAATAGTACTTGCAATGATGTAGGCACCTCCACCCATGCCTATGGTTGTAACTAATTTTCATTTTGAGGATTAACAATACACATTCCTAATCCTGTCCCACTGTCACTTACAACTGGAGATATTTGAATCTTTTGAGGGGTTTGTTCTAAAGTTGCAAACAATACCTTTGTAGTGGAAATTGATGGAGTTGATTTTACTTTTCATTGTTGTCATAAGTTTTTTATTCTTCAGAATGTCTTGATCACTGGGATCCTGTATAATTTATTCTACTATTTGTCTCTTGTCAGAGATTTTTTGTTGTTTCACTTGTTTACCACAACTAGTACTAGTACCCTTACCATCCCCACCATTGGTAGTAACACTCGATTCACCACCATGTTCTAGATTATTGATTGAATTTGAGTGTCTGGATAGTCTAGATTTGAAGCTCTAGAAAAATGAGGTACATGTGTAAACGTAATTTACCTTTCCTTATTGCTTCAACTCCAATGTCTATTTGTTCACTAGGTTTTCTTGGAACTTCTACCAATAGTGGCATCCAAGGGCCTTGTCCTTCAGGCCACAGACCATCACCTTTGAAACCCATTTTTTCTCGTATGGCTACCCATTTAGTATATTTTTATTGCATGGGATCACTCAAAATATTTTTTTTTTTTGCAGAGTTTACAGTAGTTGTTAGAGTGGGACCTGAGGGTATCTCTTCATCACTATCACTATATGCTTCAAAGGGATTCTTTTTATTTCACATTTGGATAAACTCAATATCCTCTGGGATATCTTAAAAATATGAACTAGTCTTTGGTTCACCTAGATTCTTCCTCATGGTCCAAAAACCACTGATTTTTTTTCAAGTGTAGTTTATGTCCACACAAGCTTTATATAGAGATTTTGACATAGTTTTTTTTGTAGATAGAACATCAAGTCTTTTGTAAAAGTTGTCAGACCTCCTAATTTGGATGCCTTGCTGTGTTGTTCTTTGTGGACTGTGCAATGCCATAATTTGTGTTGACAATTGTTCTAGATAAATACTTTTTTTAGCAACAATTTGCTCCATCACTTTTTTACCTCATCCCAAGAATCCCTTTTTTCAACATTTCTAGCAATGGTTTACTTTCATGTTGAATTCTACTTGCAAAGTTCTTATTCGCCACAAGCATTTCTTAAATGACATTGTGTGGATCATGTTGCCAGTAACTGTCAACATCAAAACACAATAAAATTCAAAAATTCCTGTGTCACAGTGAATGCTTTTCTCTCAAATTTGAACCCTCCACATGAGAAAAGTAATGAAGGAAATACGGTCTTCTTTTGTTAACCTTGAAAGATTTCATTTATACTCTCAATCTATCGTATATATTCTAATGCAAAACCCCTCGCTGTCACATGTATTAGAAGTTTCTAGGGTTCTACTGTTGATCCATAAAACCTTAATACAATATATTCATCCATGAGAAACCAATCAACCATTTGTACTTGATCTCTGAGTTGAATGTGATCTCTACATGACACAAACAACCTAGGCATTGGAATGTTTGTAATTGCATGATACATTGGTGCCAAAAATAAGTCTGCAAAATGGGTTTAGTTCCTTCTGCTTTCATGCATCCTTATCTTAGGGGTCCATTCATATATTGGAGGTATTTTTTTTTTCTCATCATTCTTATATAGTTGAATCTCAAGCTTGTTGCTTTTGAACATTCTACGATATTTCTCTAGAAGAAGACGACACAAGTAGGTTGTGAACATAAATGCCTCAAAAGAACATCTTTTAATCATTAGAAATTGTTTGTACATGGATTGAACAATGTTCTCAACAAAATTATATCTAACTAGTTGAGTAGAACAATGGATATTAAATCTATATGAACAGTTGGCACAAAAAATTTCAACATTATAAGAGGCTTATGATTCTGATCGAATTAGGTACCCTCCACTGTTATACCTTTGATAAATTTATTTTCCTTGTCTTCATTGATTCTCTCAAAAGCCTCTAAAAGCTTTTCTAAATCAATGTGGATGTTTGAGTTTTAATTTTCTGCCCCAAACACTAAGTCCAACATGCTTTTAAATTTTTCCTTGGTGATGGATAAAATTTCCTTTTGGGTGTTTTTATTAACAATTTCTTTTCTATTTTCTTCATAATTTTGGGCTCAGACCATGACAATTTTTGGGCAAAGGAAAACTTTGGGTAACATCATGCATCCCAATCCAACATCCCACGATGCAATTTTATTTGTCTTTTCTCTTAATATTTTATTAAAAACATTATGTTGAGCCCTACCACTTGCAGTTGCTACATTATTCTCTGATGAAAATCTATTTTTTATGGTTCACCTACCATGGATTACAAGATCATAAATATCATGGTATTCATTAGTGAAACATGGGGTTTTAACCAATTGGGTAAAGTATATAATTTATTTTTCTTTTCCTTTTGGTTTCCCCATCGCTAATAATGGTAAAAAATGGTGGTAAACAAGGTCAAAAATGTAAACCCTCAACCCCTAATTCTACAATCCAAGCCATGATATGAAAAATAAAAAATATAGGATATTCAAGTGTTCTGCATTTTACCTTGAATTTGAATTTGAAATGATGAATAAACATAGTGGCGCAGACAGACTCCATTGCATCCTTCAATATTATTTTTGAATCCTCTTGGTTAATTGGTTATTCCTGTTGCTGTGGTTTCTTCATTAGCAAAAATTTCAAATTTTTGCCAGTGATATCCAAGGTTATTTTTAGGGTCTATGTGATTGTCTATTTACACATATTTTTCCATGGTCCTTCAGTCAGCTTTTCAAAATCTTATCATTTTGGGTCATGAATAATCAAATATATGTCAAGATTTGAGATTGAAGAAGAATATCAATTAATGGGATTCATGGTGGTTTTTATTTTTCCAAACTCTCCGGCTCGTTGTCAGTTTCATGTCACACTTCGAATTTCTCAAATCGGAGAAGTCAAAAGTTATGCTATCTTGAAGTTGGTGTTTAAACTTTAAATTCATTTACAACTTAAAATTAAAATTCAAAAATAAGATCTTAACTTTGAGAAAAGTTAATGGTTAAAAGTCAACATTTCATTCTTCCCACTCAACATCCCAACTTGAATCGAGACCTTAACTTTTGAAGAAAGGGTTAATGGTTGGGATTTCAAATTGTGTAGAAGCAAAGAAAAAGGGTTGGAAAGTTAAGAGTCAACATTTCCATCTTGGTTAACGATTCAATTTTTTACCAAACCTTAACTTATAAAAAGTTAAACATTAGAATCATAACTTTTGCCAAATAATTGCTTTAATCTTAACCTCATAAAATTTCAAGAACCCAAACTGGAAATCCAGCCTTTTATCTAACTGTTGGATACTTTCAAGAAAATGCAATTAAAATGTGACAGAAGCTTGGGTTTGTGTTTTGTGTTAGACATTACAATGGGAATGCTCTGCAAGCGTGTACACAAATGTGGGAAGCATAGAAAGGCCATGTTGATTTATTTTTTTTTTAACGGGAATCTCAAAGTGGACTCACCTCAAGTAATATCATGATTGCAAGCTTCACAACCAAATAGAATTCTTAAAAGGGTTTTAAAGACTCTCTGAACCAGGTAACCATTCTCACCATCTCCCCACTTCCCGCGCCATGATAAAAGCCTCAACACATGTTCTGGACATCCAGCGCACAGAAAGACAACAAGTTTTGAATTGTAGATGCCACGGTAGATATGCTTGCAGAATATGAAAATACAGACAAGGCCCGCGAAGTGTTTGACAAAATCCCTCAATGAAATGTGTCCCATCGACACTAAGATTTTTGAAATAATTGCAAATATACACATAACGTGTTTTGTGAAGAGATTTTAAAGATTTTTGAGCAAATACAATCGGTTGTCGTAAAGCACAATTCCACCACCTTTGCCAATTTTCTCCAACCCATACCAAAAATTGGGAGTTTCGAATTAAGCAGTGACTATTTATCATGACAAAGAGGTTGGAACAGATGAAAAACATTATAAAAAAAATGAGGAAGGACAGACATAGCATGTGAACTGTTCGACAGAATGCCTCAAAGAAGAGCCATTTCATGGTTCACGATGACTGAATGATATGTACAAAAGTAATTTTCTGAACGGGATTTAGAAACATTTTGGAAAATGTAATTGGCTGGTGTAAAAGCCAAATTCCAAACCTCAGTTGCATCCTTCCTGCCCGCGCCATAATGGAGACCTCGAATAGGTTCCATGCACCGTCAAAGCATAATACAAGATGATTTTTGTCAGATATCATGGCTGGAAATGCCGCTGGTAGACATGCTTGCAAAATGTGGAAGCTTTTGACAAGGTATTTATATATACAAATGTGTATATGCGTGTATATACACATACATATGTGTATATGTATGTATGTATAAATATTTATATATATACAAATGTGTGTATATGTGTATGTATATATATATATGTGTGTGTATGTGTAAATATGTATATATACACAAATGTGTGTATATATGTAAATGTGTAAATGTGTATATGTGTGTATATGTGTAAATATGTAAATATATACAAATGTGTGTAAATGTGTAAATATGTATATATATACAAATGTGTGTATATGTGTATGTATGTGTATATGTGTATATATGTAAATATGTATATATACACAAATGTGTGTATATGTGTATGTGTGTAGACACACATGTGTATGTGTGTATATATACACACATACACGCCCTAAGAAATAAACAATTGAAATTGTTTATGCATCTTTTCAGTTATGTTTTGGGTGAACCAAATGAGTCCAGCCCATATTCCGAAAATCATTTCTAGGATATGTATCTTCCAGAATTGATCATATCCAGCATTTGGTATTCCAACACCCAAATGGGCCAAAGAGATGGTGTTTTATGGAATGTAATGATTGCAAAGCGCCTGGAATATTTTTCGTGAAAATCCCTCAAAATATGCGGTCTGATAGACTGTAATGATTGCAAGATTTGCAGGAAACTATGAAAGAAATCAAACCAACATGTGTAAAGTCACATTCCACAATCTCAAGCTACCGTTCTCTTTCTCCAACTCAAGCCAGTGTATGGACATGTTTAAAGCATTAAGGTTAAATAAATTTTATCAGACATTGCGGTTGGAAGCATGCCTCAATGGCATTGTCTATGGAGCAGCAAATTTGCATCTTAGTAAACAAAATTTGTTGTTAACAACATGTGTGTTAGTCTATTGTATTTTTTTGCAAATTACTAACACATGTTAACGCAATAGACTAACACACATGTTGTTAACATATTGTGTTAACAACATATTTTGTTTACTAAGCTGTAAATTTCCTGCCCCATAGACAGTGTCTGCCTCAACATGCATATAAAAGATAATCCATGTTGCTTGTTTTACAGAATATCTTAAGAACGTAATCATTGCAGAAAATGCACAAAAGGGATTGCACAAGGAAGCTCACAACAATTTTGGATTCATGAAGTACTCCAAAACACATGAATGTGAAATATAGAATCATGGAGAATAAGAAGAGTTTAAAAGTGTGGCCTCACGGAGATAGTATCCCACGTAATGTGTTGATTACAACATCTGTAAGAAATGGGTTTAGTAAATATGTTTTTTTTTAAACTTCCAAGCAAATGTAATTATTGAACATAAAGCCTGTAATGACCCCGCCAGGGAACCTATAAGGAGTCAGGTCTTTTGAACAAAAATTTCAACTAACAATTTTTTTTCTTAAACATCACATCATTTATTACATTCACAAGTACATTCCTTAAGGTTCCCTTAATTAAATCATTTACCAACATATTTGCGTTACTATTCAAATTGAATTTCATTTCTTTATTTTTACTTACACATTTCCAAATTTAAGAGAGAGGGTAAGAAAGTGACATTTCAATTATAACTACATCCCTTACTCCCTAAATCATTTTCATTTCTCTTTCCTAAACATTGGATAACTACCCTTTTACAACTTACATATAAATTTTTACATAAGAAGCATTTCTTTTCTTTTCAACATAGGAGAGATAGAGAAGATAATTCAACATTACACTTTTCATTACAACTTTGAACTTTCAAATAATATCCCTTGAAATAAACCCTTAGAAATATCCCACCCAGATTACATTGCTTTTCTTTTTCCAATACAATTTCTGGTAATGAATCCAATTACAATAATAAGTACATGAATGGCACGTAGGATTTACAAACATATCTTTACATCATCCTTTTCAATAATACATGATACAAAATAGAAAGATCTTTATCACTGCATGAAAACTGAAGCATCCAAGTCACGAACTATGAACAACACCTCGAAAGAAATTTTCCACCCAACCATGTGAAACTAGTGAAGTTCCGCCCCCGGTGCTAGGAGATACAACCAAGATACTCATAAGGCCCTAAGTAATCTAAGGCTTCACAAAACAATAACTTAAACAAATACCAGACATAACAAAATACCACTTAACTATACACAAGGGTTACGTTTCTAGCATACCCTCTAAGTGAGTGTCATCACATATCCTATTTATTGGGATCCTTCCTGGCAACCATGTAACCCTGGTCCCCCCTTTATGAATAGGGATCCATCCTGGCAGTTACCCATGGTCCCGGTACTCCAACAGGACTATGTGGGCATTATTATGTGTCTTTAATTATCTTTTGAATCCCCCCTCCCATGTTAATTTTAAGGTTATCACTTGATTACAAAATCACCCATAGGATCCCTTGGCAACCACTTTGGGTTCCGGCACCTATGGTGAGCCACTCACCTAGGGTACCTAGTCCCCTACCCAAAACATGACAAAAGAATTACAATACTTCAAATGCTTTATTTTGGAGGTTTAGGAAACTCTCTTGTGTACTCAGACCACCAGGATGAGCCCTAACCTTAACCATAAACAACATAAGAATAGTACAAGGATGTCACATACTCAAGACACCTTAAGTACAACATTATGATAAAATTCAAGAAATAAAATAAACATTAAGAGAGGTACAAAGATGCAGGCAGAGAACATGATCAAGGTTGGAAGATACAGACCAATCCCCAAGCCAAACAATAACCCAACACAGAAACCCACGACTCCAAAGTTTCTAGAATAGGTCCAAATAGAACATAAAAGTAATATAAACTAATAAATATTGATGGGGAAAAGATTGTACTATAAACTAATGAACATGTAGGGACCTATGAATCAAGGGAGAAGACTAAGTAATCTTGTCTTAGAAAGGTGGCAAGATATTACATATTTATGTGTTGATGAATCTTCTCTTGTAGGTTGGTTGCAAGAGGGTAAAGAGAAAGAGAGGAGTAAAATTTATTTTAAGATATGCCCTATTGGTTTGAATCATAAGGGACCCTTTAACTATGTGAGTTTAGAGACTATTTCTAGAAACATATGTATGACTGTCATAAAAATACAGTCTCAATGCGGTGAGCATAAATTTTGTTTGAACCGTTAGATCTTTCTAATTTTCATATATGTTGGCTAAAACCTAATTATGCACATTCTGACTGGAGAGATTTTGATAATAACGTCGAGTTCAAAAGTTATCTACAATAGAGTACGGGTATAGGAAAATAAATCAGAACATTTTGTCTGTTTCCAATTAACACATTTGTTTTTAATTATCATCCGAATTTCAAATCATTTCACAACAGAAACTTGCAGATAATATGAAATTATAAATATTTAAGAACACACACACACATATACATATTCATAAACAATCAGATGATTTTTGTGGTTCCAGCCCCTACCTGGAGTCCTGCGGAGAAGCTTCACAAAGACTAGAGCACACCTCTGCAATCCCTCCATATCTTGAGTGAGATGGTAGCCTCCTTGATGAAGTCTCCTCCAAAAACCAATCTTCTCCTCCTTCCTCAGAAAACTCTCAATGCACTCCCAGAAAGATGGTAAATCATATCCACACAGAGACAAAATCTCATAAATGACTTCTGATTCAATATTGCAAGAATCATCCAATTTTCCTCCAAAAACTCTCAATCCCCAATCTCCAATAAGGCAATAAATTTATCTCCCAACTATATGGTTGGAGGAGTTTATTTATGGGAAGAAACTTCTCCAACTTCCATAGCTGGTTGAAATATTTAACCAAAACTTCCTGTAACCAATAATAAAGTTTTTAATTATTTTAATTAAAATACCCTTCAAAAAAACCCTATAACAAACATAATAGACATAATTCTCTCAAGGAAAACACATAGCACAATTGGAATCAAACTAGCCTAAGTTCTAGGAGGTCTCAAGTTCAACTCCCCCTAGATAGCTAGTTTTACCAAAAAGAGCTATTTTTATTATCTCTTATTATTATTTTACTTTTATTTAATATACTTCATTTAATACACTTTATCTAATCATTAAAATACCATTTACACAAGCAATTAGAAACACACATACCTATATAACATACACACAGGTATATGCATGTGCACCCACATATACACATACCTATATAACATACACTTAATAATAGTACAAATATTAACTAAGTCTATATATATACACTTCATACAAAAATCAAACCAACATCATAAATCACAAGACAACATCAAAACATAACCCATAAGACAACATCATAAAACTGTATTCACATTCCCCAACTAGGGTAACCTCCTAACAGAAATCTAGGTCCAAGGGTAGCCTTGAGAGTATCTTGGTAAGATCTCCACACAACAACAATTCAAGGATTTTGAAGGCACGCTCAGACCTGTGTAGCAAGGTGGAATCAATGCCTTGTACCTGCATCCTGCATCACCAACTGACATGCATATACATATATAATCAGACAATGGAAAACAAGGAGGGAGAGTGCGACATCATGCGGATCTCTCGTAGGAGTAACTACGACTGCCTCTCCTCATCCTACACTCACATCAACCAGTGTATACATCAAAATATAATGGGGTTAGCAGGGTTAGATCCATATAAATATATAAATCAGATATGAACATTTCACAATTAGCTCATCATTTTATTTCAAATTATTTAATATCTCATAATAAATTGTATTAGCCAATAAATATGAAATCAAATGTCCCATCATGAAACAACATAGTCCAACATATAATCCAAAGTATCAAAGTAATAATCCTATAAATCCAAAATATGTAGATACTAGGGTGGGCATTACAAAGCCCAAATGTGCCACCACCTTTGCCTACATATTTTTGTTCCAATACAGTGTATGGACGTCTGTCAAAACATTTGGGCACCAACATTTTTTCAAAAACCTTCTGGTGGACACACATGCAAAATGTGCAAACCAAGACAATGTCATGCAAACTATTTTTCAGAATGCCTCAAAGATATGTCTTTTTTGTGAGAGATTTGAGTGCACAAAATGCACAAAGTGGATTTTTTTATGATCCTCAAAAAACCTTCTAATTGATGAAGCATTCTCAAACATATCCTAACATTGTAAATTTGGTTAGTGATCGATATTCTGTGTGCTATGCAGATTTAACAAGTGGAGGTTGTCAGCACTTCAAATAATGCAGATCAACATGTTAAATGAAGACAATGATATTAAAGGGGATGCTAAATAAAAAAATCTAAAAGCTATATTTGTAGTATAATGATTTGTGCTCTAAAATGGAAGCTTAGAAACAGTGTATGCACCTCCATTAAAAATGTGAAGGATGGAATTTTATCATCTCTGATATAAATGTTAAGGCATTATTAAAGAATGTGTGTGGGAAAATGAGTTGAGAAGGCTTTAATTTCATTTAAAGGGAGATATAATTGGTGGATTGCAGTTAACCTCATGTTGGTGAGAATTAGTCAGTCATGGATGTTCATTAAGGTTTCAGCTAAAATGGTAATGACTATGGGGGTTTTCTTTCTTGATGTCCATACATCATTCATGCATTTGATTCGAGTATCTACATGCTTTCATATTGTTAAATGAGGTTAAGGTTGAGAGTCGTAGTGGGGTGCATGCTTTATGTGGAGGAAACAAGTTATATTCGTAGATATCATTCCCTCGGATGCCATTAAGAAAAGCATTGAAGATGCAAAGTTTGGCTTTGGTTTAGAGACCTGATGATTACAACACAAAAATGAATTTTGGTGTCATTTAAAATACTCTCACAAAATCTTACAAAGATGCAATTAGAGTATATTCCTTTGAAGATCAATTCATTCATATTTTAAGAAGGCATATTACCACTTGGACAACACCATTGCCATGTTTTCATTTCAAATCATATTTTTTGTAAAAGTGACTTATATCACTTATGATAAATAAAGTTATATAATTAAAACTTCATTTATGTAAAAGTTAGGTAAACCATTACTTCTTTGCAAAAAAAGTAATTACTAAAGATAATCACTTAGGTAGTTATTCTAAGTGGTTTATTTAAGTAGTTATCCTAAGTGGTTACAAGTGAGTTATCATGAAAAGTCTATATATATAAGGCATTGGTATTGTAAGGAGGGGACTTTTTGCATAGGGGAGATTATGGAGAAATTTCTATAGATACTCTTTGCTTTGCACATTACATACCTAAAGGTTTTTTAGCTTGTATATTTTCAAAAGCATAATAAAGAATGCATTTGGTTTGTATGTTTCAAATGTGTTACCAGGTTATGGTTACCTATTTCTCATATGTTAAGTTGGTGATCTCTTTATGTATTAGTGGAGTCCATTTGTCTTTCTAATTTATGTAATTGATGGCATGAAATATACTCATTTCTTGGTATCTTGATTTGAATGTGTTGGCATAGTGTATATTTTCATATGTCAGGGTTTACTATTCCTCTTTTGTCATCATTGCGTTATGTATTACACACCCCTTGTAAATTGTTATCTTTTGGGAATCTCATATATTGTTCGTATGTCTAGCTTTGGGGTTTCTTTCATCTATTTCCTTAATTTTTCTTTGTATCATTTTGTACTTTTAGGTGAAAAGTACACAAAAATCCTAAATACCCACATCATACAAGGGAGCTACCCCTCTCAAATGCAGAAGAAGATTGTGATTGGATCGTGATCAGATCCACTCTCTCAAACTGCTGGTGTGTTTGTCACTGCTCATAGGGTGAACAAGGTCATCCTAAAGAAATCATTCATAGTGACAAATCTTCTTACCAACAATTCCAAAGACCAATCTCCCTTAATTTCAGAAGCCTCAAAACCTAAAGGGAGAAATTCATAGAATTATATATTTTGGGCATTAGTCAAACTCTCAAATTTTTAATAATTTTATTCCTTCTCTCTTAAGACTGACACATCGTACATATTGCTTTTCTGGAAACCTTTTAAAGATTTTTTTATGATTTATAACTTCTTCCTGAAATAAATCTTATGCTATTGATTCTCTATCATCCAACACTGAATGAATTGATTATAGTTAATTAAGTATACAATTAAAATTGAAGTATAGTTAATTAAATATGCAACTGCCAACATTCAATGACACATTTAATTATACTTAGTTAAATCACCAATGTCCAATGAAAAACCCATGCCATATGGGTAGTTGTTGGATGGTGGATCCCGTAGGTTGTTTGGCCTTGTGGATATTACATAACTCAAACCTTTCATTCATTCAATCTGACATGTCACACCGACACATGTCTCTTTTATAGAGGAAGTTTCTAGAGTTTTTTGTCCTTCAAAGCTTCAGCCTAAAATAGAGCTTATGATGTTGATCTGCCATCATCCAACAATCATTAAATTGGTTTAGATTATTCATTATAGTGAAGTTTGAATCAACTTATTATTAAGTAATAAGCATAGTTAATTAAGTATACCTAGTTAATTAACAATTGTCCAATGAGAAATACATGCCACATAGGTATCAATTAGACTGTGGGTCCCATGGGCTATTTCCTGTTTGGCCTCATGGACATTAAGAAACTCAAACCTTTGGGTGAACCCACAATAGCGGGTTACACTTTTTTGCCTGAACGGACATTGTACTCTAAATTTTGAAAAAAACTTTTAGATTCGAATGCATATTGTCATTAAACCGTTAAGAATCAGAAGATGAAATAAATTAGAGTATTTTAGGATTTTCTATCTAGATTCTAAATATATTTTTTATTTTTATTTTTGAATTTATTTGATTTGGTTTTTCTTTCTCCCACAAAAATTGGTATGTTGCTAAAAATGTTATTTTCAAAGAGTTACATTGTTTTCGTAGAGCATAACTTTTTTTCTAAAATAGATATCAATGTGATTCTTTCAAATATAGTTTTTTAACATCCATATTGAGGGCATGCAATTGGTTTTATTACATTATCATGATTATTTCATATTTTATTAACGTTTGAAGTTGACTAAGCCGTAATTTTGACATACCTTGACTACATAGCTTATAACTTTTTGTGTATTTGTCAAATTTGATTTTTTATTTTTTTGA
>MU225116.1:810284-834395 GCA_018584345.1 Thuja plicata | reverse complement strand
GCCATATGAATTCCATTGCAGCTACTCTTGCAGGCACATGATATGGTAATAAATGAGGTGGGTGAATACACCCATATACCCTGATAATGGTGTAATTCTCCTCCAAGAAGAAATCACCCCAGTTATGATTTCCAGGCCAATTATCTGTATACTCACAAGGCCTAAGCAATTGTATGACCTTCAATGGGACTCTAGTCCTGCTTGTTCCCAAACTCTGCACAATTGGATATATAATCCAATTCTCAAAGACACAGTAGTCACACTCCCTAGAAGTGTAATTCCAAATGCTAACCCAAAATTGGATAGGATTTGGTGTTATTTGATAGAATCTCTAAGGAGTCAGATTATGAACATCCATGATTACAAAATTGAAGTATAAGAGAAGGTGCATTAGGACTGAATAATGCAAAAATTTAGGTTCCTTCTCCTTGGGGTTCTTTAATCTTTTCTGGGTTGCAATGAAAACCTCATGCATTTCATTAATTATGTGCTGAATGTAATCATAGCTGGTGCTTGAACGCACCTCTTGCAATTCTAGTACCATCATTAAGATGCTAGCACTGATTTGCTCTGCATCTCCATCAATCCCTAGCACTCTACACAGGGCATTAGTATTATACTTAATGTAGAAGTGTAGATCCTTATAAGAATATGGATAAGGTTCTTTCATAGGATCTAAGTAATTTCTCACTTCTTTCAACATGTGTTTCTTCAATAAGCCTTTTGCAATACCAGGCTTGGAACTATACCTCTTCTCCTGCTTTGTCATGTCAATTTTGGTAGACATGGCGCTAAATAAGCTAAAGGCTTGCATGAATGAGTTTCTGTTTAATATTAGTAGGGCAATGCCATCATCTCTTTTGATGGTCTTTGTTAGGACATCGTAGTGGTTGGCTAAGTCTAAAAATAGGTCTACATCAAGGAAAACATCAGGAACAAGCAATCTAGCTAAACCACATGTCCAAGGGTTTGAAACTGGGATGGGCTTATTAGAATTTTTATAGAAATAATTGAAAAGGGAGAAACCTGTTGTCCCTAGAGTCACAGTGTCTTGAATGTCTTTGTATTCATCCAGGAGGACACTAGCATCAACCTTCTTATTCTGTGTTGAACCAGGAAGGAGAAGGAGAAACTCATCAGAGAAACTTTCTTTTCCTTTCTATTCCTCTCCACTCCCTCCACTTGTTGAAGCAACACTCACAGCTCCACTCATCCTTGCAATAGCCTGAATCTCCTTTCCCTTAATCGATATTGAAACAAATCTATTTCTGAAATCAACTGACTGTTCTGAGCATAACTTTCTGCAATTTAGAATTCTCTGATGAACTTTGGAAACACTGTAAACTAAGCAGAATATCTCTTTTTCTTAAAACTTAGCAACTTGGCGCTGAAAACTAAAAGCACAGTGAATGAGAATGAATGCACCATCAACTCCTTATAGCCGTTATTCAGAGTACGTAGCTCATAATTTGGAAACATCAGTTCTGCAATTAATTTGACTTGCTGTGAATTTGAACAGATTACCTAGCCGTAGTTGCATGAAGTTGATAGGAAGTCAAATCTTGAAAGTGAATCCTTGGAGCAATCATATAATGTTTAAGATAGATGACATTTCATACTGTGATTCATTGTCTATCTTACATCTCAGCTACTCTTCTTGCATAATGATCAAAATGCGAGCCTGTGATTGGTTGCCAAGAGATTTACACTGTCACATCAAAAAAATGCCGCCATTTTTTAGATTTTGTGATCAGGTGACTGCGCAACTGCATTAAGTCTCTTTTTCATAGGCCTCTATCACTAACCATGGTTCTATCTCAAGACTTGGTGATAATGCAGTTTCTTACCTTTGGCTGACCCAAGTTACAATCTGGCGATCACGCGACATAACTGAAATCATAGTCGCGCAGAGTTAAGACTAACTCATCATTCATTCTGAGACCTTGTGACTAACCATTACCCTTAACCTTCTCAGTTATCTCCCTATCGCCAAATGCTTTTATTCTATTTCAAGACTATGCGACAATGTTTAGTCGCCCAATCGCGGAATCAAGTCCTGAGCATTTGATTTTACCTTAACAGGTTATATGCGCCCCTTTTTTGCTTCTGACGACTGCACGACATACCCTAATCACCAAGTTTGGAGGAATTTTCTCTTAGGGAACTTTTCTTCTCAGACTTCACGACCACCATCAGATCCTCTGATTCTTTCATCCGACGGCCATCGCTTAATCGCTATATGCTTGGGCATACCCTTAAATGTTTCCCAGACACCGCGACTGCAGGGAAAGTACTTAGTCTTGCTATCGCTGAATCCACTTCCTCCTTCTGGCGACCATGCAATAACCTTCTAATGTCCACCCACCTTGTGACACATGTCATACAACCATTCGTTCACCTGCTGCATACTGGAGAACTGAGTCATCATTCTTTTCTAGTGATAAGCCGACTAAGCTTTTCTGCAAACCATAGACGGTTAGTCACATAGTTTGAGTCAAAATCCCTTAACCGCTGCTACATTTTGAGACCACACGACTGAGGGCCTGACTTAACTGTTAACTTTGATTGATTTGGCGATAATACAACATGAAATAATTGCGAAGTCTGAGAACATTTTCATAACTATTAATAATTTCCCGCGATCACCCGACTAAGCAGTGGGTCCCTTCTTCATAAAGCCTTATAACATAACTATCTTGTGACTATCCGACATGAAAGGAATCGCTGAATCTTAGAAGGCCAAAGAAATATTCTAAAGTTAAACAAGACTACGCAACACAAGGAAAAAGCAAAGTCAGGAAGACAAATGGAATATTCGCTTGGGGTATCGTGACAAGGCGATTAAATTGAAACACATGCCCTAAGTGAATGGAAAAAGTAACTCTGAAATAGAAGCGCCATGACCTAGGGTTTAATTTTATCGTTTAATACTTGGATAGCCTTAGGTTTTTAGGGTTTTTGCATAATGAGCTAGGTTAAGACTTGAAAACCTAAAACTTGACAGAGGTAAGGCAAAAATGAACAAGAGATAGCTAAACTGAGCACATCAAAACACACAGAGTAGGATAAGGAACCAGGAAAACTGCCAAAACAAGAAATACCACCAATAGTGGCTCTGATGTGGATTGGCTAAACACAGTTTATGACAAAGAACCATAGAATCTCTAGTTGTAGACCACCTTTCTAATGGAGAAAAACCCTAAAATAGGAAGGGAAATATGTATAGAATTTACAGACAAGGGACAAGGAAAGGAGAATATAATAAAAACCTACTTGTGCACTTTGAACCTTTACTCAAAGAAGGGATTCAAAAACTGCCCATGCACAGGCAACTCAAAGAGATTTCCTTCCATATTCTTCAACAAGTATGAGTCTTTGCCAAATTTTTCTGCAATAATGAACGGTCCTAGCCATAAAGAATCAAACTTCTTATGCTTGGCTTTATCCTCTGCCCTTTCATTCCATTGGAGAACTAAATCATCAATTTGGAACTTTCTCTCAGTAGCCCTCTTGTCAAAAATATATTTCATCTTTTGCTGTAGCTTCATATTTTCTTTC
This sequence comes from Thuja plicata, assembly GCA_018584345.1. Taxonomy (NCBI): domain Eukaryota; kingdom Viridiplantae; phylum Streptophyta; class Pinopsida; order Cupressales; family Cupressaceae; genus Thuja; species Thuja plicata. Next base: position 830,837 of record MU225116.1, on the reverse strand, counting down.
TGACTATTTCTCCTCATTTCATCCAATTCAATCAGCTGCATCATTTTTTTTTGCATATTGTCAGAGACATCTAAATGTTCCTCCTGAATAAATTGGCAAATGGGAAATAAATTTTTAATAGGCAATCTCGCTTGTAAACCATACACCAACTCAAAAGGTGATTGACCAGTTGCCTTCTTAAGTGTTATCCTATCAGCCCAAAGAGCTAATCTCAGTTTCGTATGCCATGCCCTTTTGTTTTGTTCCAGAGTTCTCTTCAATATGCTTTTATTGCTAGACTCAGCTTGTCCATTATCCTGTGGATGATATGGGGATGAATATGATATTGTAATCCCATACTGCTCACAGAAGCTTTTCATTTCCTCTGATCTAAAACTCATAGCATTGTCCATTATTAATTTACTAGGCACTCCAAATCTGGTCAAAATATTTTCTAATAGAAATTTAGTAACCACCTTACTAGTTTCTTTCCCTATGGGGATAGCCTCAATCCATTTAGTAAAGTAATCTATGGCAACTAAAATCCAACTGTGCCTTGCACTAGACTTTTCTTGAAATTCACCAATAAAATCAATGCCCCATACAGCAAAAGGAGCTTCAGTACTCACTGGGTTGAGTAACAAAGCACCTGCAAATTTCAACTTATTGGAGAACCTCTGACATGGTTCACATTTCCTAACATGTGTATAGGTATCTTTGAACAAAGTAGGCCAATAATATCTTGCCCTTAAAATCTTATAGGCAGTGGTCTTAGCAGAAAAGTGACCTCCACACTGTCCTTCATGCATCTCAATTAGGACTTTCTCAGCTTGATATTTGTCAAGGCATAGTAATAGTACACCATTCTTATCTTTCCAGAATAAATCTCCTTGAATCAAAACATATCTTTGAGCTTGCAATTTCAAACTTCTCTTTTGATTATCAGACAGATAATCAGGGCATTTAGCATTTTTGAGGAAGAAAACAATATCAATGTAATAGGGTTGCCTCTCTATACTGGCAATAGCTTGATCATGTGCCTCTATTTTATTTGATTGCACTAAATCCAATTTCTCCTCTATCATAACTTTGGCCAAGCCTTGACCTCTTACCAATTTGGTGATATTGATTTCCAGATTGAACTCTTGAATTCTTGTAATCCATTTGCATCTCTTACCAGTGACCTCTGACTGTGTGAGAATATCCTTCACTGCTGAATGTGGAACATAGGCCTACACCTTGGAACACACCAAGTAGGGCCTAAAGGACTTCACAGCCTTTACCAATGCATAGGCTTGCTTTTCCATTATTTCATAGTTAAGTTCTACAGCTTGCAAGGATTTACTATAAAAGGCTATGGGATGTTCAAATTCTTGCTCATCTTTCTGAAGCAAAATTGCAGCAATTGTATGAAATGATGCAAATGAAAACAAGAAAAAAGGCTTAGTGTAATCTGGAGATTTCAACACTGGAGTTTCCTGTACTACCTTCTTTATCCTTTCAAAAGCTTGTTGAGCCTCATCATTCCAAACAAACTTAGTATCCCTTTTCAACAACTTTACAATGGGCTTGACAATTTCAGCAAAATTGGCTACAAATCCCCTGACAAAATTAATCTTTCCTAAGAAATATTGTACACCTTTTAAGTTTCTTGGAGAAACTACTTTCTGGATTACTTTCACCCTTTCAGGGTCTATTCTTACCCCTTCTCTGGACACTATATGTCCAAGCAATTTTCCCTCTTTAACTGTGAAATGACATTTCTTAGGGTTTAATGAAACACCATATTCTAATGCTTTACTAAAAATCCTACCCAGATGATCACAATGATCATTAGCCCTTTTAGAATATGCAGTTAAGTCATCTTAGTAAACAACTATTAACAAATCAATAAACTCTTTAAAAGCAACATCCATGGCTCTCTGAAAAGTTGCACCTGCATTTATCAAACCAAAAGGCATTTTGATATAAACATATGTTCCCCAAGGAGTAGTAAATGTAGTCTTATATTTCTCTGACTCTTTGACTAGAACTTGATTGTAACCTAAAAAACCATCCATCATTGACAGTAATTCACAACCAGTCACCTTATGCAACATTGCTTCCATATTAGGCAGTGAATAATTATCTTTCAATGAAGCAATATTGAGATTTCTGAAATCAACACATAATCTGATGTCACCATTCTTCTTTCTAACCGGCACTAGATTTGATACCCATGTTGAATGTTTAATAGGTTGGATTATACTAGCATCCTTGAGTTTCATCAATTCCTGCTGCATTTTAGGAGCCAACAAGGGGTTAATGGGTCTTTGTTTCTGTCTGAATGGCTTGACATCTGATTTCAGAGGAATTTCATGTTGGAAAAGATCGTCTCTATATGCCTTCAAGTCCTCATATGACCAAGAAAAAATATGCTTGTATTTTCTTAGTAACTTGATCAGGTTTATCCTTACATGAGAGTCCAAACCTTTTCCTATATAAACTATCTGAGGACTGTTTTCTGATCCTAAATTTATTTCTTCCAGATCCTCAACATTAGCATTGCTTATCTTTGCTGAATCATTTTGTTTACTGACAAACAATGCTTCAAGCTCAACCAAACCCCTAGGAATCTGATTAGAACTTAATTGAACAACTTCATTTCCAAAGATGTATTCCTTTCCATCGTCTAATTCTAATAAGGAACTGCAATCTATGCTCTGGTTTTCATACTGATCTAAACATTGCATGAACCTTAGAATATCTTGATCATCTTGGAGCACTTTTCAGTTGTATATGTTATCTGGGACAACTGGTCTTTTTTTAACTTCAAGTATTGATACTCCATGTAAGGTCAAATCATCATTTTTTAAAGCAACATTAGCTAGAAAATCAGCCATAATATTCTTTGACCTTTCCAACCAAGTTATATTAAAAGCATCAAACATCTCAAGTTGATCCCAAATAGCATGTTTGTACATTTTCAATCTGTCATTTTCTATAGCATATTTGGATCTAACTTGTGCTACCACTAACTCAGAGTCACCATAAACCTTTAAACAGTTTATACCATGTTTGATAGCAATTTCAACTCCTAAAAATAAGGCCTCATATTCTGCAGTGTTGTTAGTACACTGAAAAGCTAGTAGAAATGAGTATTTAAAAGTTGTACCTGATGGGGATATCAATAATACTCCTACTCCTGATCCTTCCTTAGAGAAAGCGCCATCAAAGTACATTTTCCATATCCCATCTTCTTGTAAGATTAATTCCTTACTCAAAGAATCAGCTCCTTGAGCTTGACAACAAAGTTCTTCTTTTTGCATTCTGAAATTTTCCATGTCTATGTCAATGCAATTGTTCACATGAGTATCCTCATAATTTTCTACCATGTGGGGATTTCGGCTCTCTCTCAAAACACTGAAATTATCTCCAACAATATTGAAAGTAGGATATGACAAATCATTTTGTATACTTCCTCCCATTGAGGCACTCCATTTTCTTGATAATAACATACCATAATGAGGTGGTATATCAACCACAAGAACATTCATTTTCATCACTACATCAGGGCAAAGTGCTAGTCTATAAGGCATGGCTTCAATAGTACCAATTATAGGGACTTCTTTGGAATCCATAGGTCTACACCTGCCATGAGGTGTGTCAACTTGCAAGCCCATTGCCTTCATGATCTCAACTGGCATAACTGTATTAGAAGCTCCTGAATCAATCATACAATTCTTGAGCATTTTATCATTGATTATTAATGAAAGAAAAAATGGGTCCACCACCTTTGGAGAAGAAGTTGCATTTAAGAATATTTGGGGAATTTCAGATGTTAACATCTCATCCTCATATCCCTTGATAGGTGGCATCTCAGATGCATCCACTGGGTTTTGAACTTTTATTATAGGTACACTATTTAATAATGACATCACCTTTTCCTTATGTTCTTTGATCCTCATCATTTCCAGAAATGGTACCTTAACTGTCATCTGAGACAAACATTGACCCATGTCAACCGGAGTATAACAAATATCTGAATGTTTTGACTTATCAATGATATCTTCATTATCTTCACTATGTTTCTTTTGAAATGGCTCTTTCAACCTTTTGTTTTCTGTCTTTTGAACAGGAACAATTTTTTCTTGACCCTTTTCATCTTGTATAGCATTTGGCTCTACAAATTTTGTGATAACCTTGACCTTATGTTTATTTACATTTTATCTAGGTTCTTCTTTCTTCTGAACATAATGAGGGCCTGGTTTATTAGGTCCTTTATGAAAACACCTGAGGGCTGGCCACCAGTTCCACCCACCACCCTGTTTCTTAAATGGTAATTGCTTCTAGCTTTATTTACTAACTCAACAGTAATTCTAGCCTTCTCTTCATCTGAAGCTTTTCTTATGAGTGGAACTTCTTAGCTATTCTGAGCATAACATCTAATATCATCTTCAGTTTCATCCATTTCACTATCAGATAAGACCTGTTGATGGTGATTCTCAACCCTTCTCTGTGAAACATAGGAATCATGATTTTCCTCTTCACTGTTTGAATCAGTATCCTGTCATGAATAAGTATTAGTCATACTATGATCACACTGTTCCCCTTCATCATTTTCTTATTCCTCATTTTCTTTTAGATCTAGGGAAATGACACAAAAATCAAGATTATGAGGGGCATCACAAGCTTCACACCAAGTCTCCTCATTGCAGAAATGGACTGAATTTCTATGAAGAGGGTCTGGAGTCTTATTATCCATTCTTTCCCTTTTAGGTGCAATGACTGACTTTCCATCCTTGAACTGAGTTCCATATGGGTTATTTTGCATTCTATTCTGAGGATTGTAATTATTATTGTAAAGAGGTTTATTGTTTTGAGGAGCTCTATATTCCTTGTACTTTGGTTCTTTCAGATTGCTCTTACTAAACATTGGATCATCTCTCCTATTCAATTTACCAGATACTCTTCTGTTCATTTCAATATTGACTGCTATCTTGTAAGCATCAGTAAGAGTCCTAGGGTTTTTATCTCTCAAAGCATATCCCATTTTATAATCATAAGCATTTAAATAAGTTGCTAGACAAACTTCTTCATCAAGCTTTATCTTCTTAAACAGTTTATGCATAGCTCTTTCAAACCTTGTGTTAAATTTTGTAACCTCTTCATTGTAATTTTTCTTGATATTATTGAACTCATTCAATAAAAATCCCTTATTTGTTTTGTCTCCATACTGATCTTTAAATAACTCAATCAACTCATCCATAGAAACAACAGAGCCATTGGCAAGGCTTCTAAACCATTCTCTTGCATCTTCAACAAGGGACTGAACAAATAGTTTCATTAGTACATCTTCATGGGTGATATTCAAATCATCAACAAAGTCAATGTATTTTCTTAAGTGTGCTTCACAGGAAATCACATTATTACCAGCAAACTTTGGGAGCTTTTCTCCTATGTCACCCACACCTTTAGGAAAGGCATTAGGGTATCCAGGGATACCAACAAAATCAAATTGCTTATACCTCTCATTATGCAGTGGTTTCCTTTGAAAATTATCATCTTCTTTAGCCATAGTAGCTTTTCCTCTAGAAGATGTATTATTCTCTGGTCCCGAAAAAGAATACTTAGAAGATTGTAAGAAGTCTATCTTCTTTTTCATTTCAATTGTAGCAGCTTCCATTTGGGCTTTTTCCAACATTTTTTCCGTAGTTTCTTTTTCAATTCTCAATTTTTCCAAATCAATTTCTAATTTTGACATTTGTTCAACCATAGGCTTCTGAAATTTAGGCTCTTGATCTCTTTGTTCACCCATCTTCTGTTTACCCTTATTTACTTGCAAAATAGAATATTTATGAGTTAATGGTACTTCTTTACTTTTCTGAGACTTTTCTATTTCTTTCATAGTTTGGTGTTTAGGAAGTATTTTCCTATTGTTATCAAGAGCCTTATGATCACTTCTCTTCTTTCTTATTTCTCTTTCCTTTTTCATTTGTTGAACTAGGGAAAGCTGCTTTAAAATAAACTTCTCTTCATTATCCAACATATCAGAAGGGTCATCTTCTGAATCTGAACTAGGTGTAGTAATCTCTTCTCTTTCATTTGAACTAGAAGTAACTATGGGAGTATCCAATACTCTTTCAGCAACCTCCTCATAGTCTGAAGTATTTCCATCATGAGAGTGTTGAACAATATCCCTATTATTTCTGATATTTGTTTCTTCACCTTTTAAAGGAGTTTCATCCATATCAACCTGATTTTTCTTTTTTCTCCAAGAGGTTCCAACTCTTGAGGTCAATGGGATTCCTTCATATAATACCCTTTCTGGGTCAGTTCTTGTTTTTGACCTAGTATTCATTCTGTAAGACATTTATCAATTTTGCACTAATCTCACAGATTTTCCTTTTTAGAGCCGCCACCCAATAAATTGGGATGAATGAATAACTATCAAGGGTTAATATGACAACAAAAACCAGGATTTTGTAATACTTTAAATTTTGATCTTAACACACCAGAGATTTCTGAATACCTATTCAAGACTTTAAAATCTCTAATCCCCAGCAGAGAACTTTAAAAAAATGAACTTTTAAATAACTTCCCTAGTAGAGTCGCCAATTTGTTAGGCGACTCGGATGGGCCAAACTCTTTCTCTGGTACTGATGAATATTTGTCTGCAACCAGATTCCAGGGGAACTTTAAAAATGATCTTTTAAATAACTTTCCCCAGCAGAGTCACCAATTTGTTAGGGATTTTTCTTGTATGAATCACAGTGCCTGAAATAACTACTTCAATACCATGCTTTCTAATACTGATTCAGAGACAAGAAAATCATAATTGCTAAGGACTGGATAAGATCCTTCTTTGTTTTTGAGCTCCACATATACTCAGGCAGGTTTTACCTCTTATGATTGTTGTTTACACAGTATGTTTTGATGTGGACATTGATTTGCTATGTATCTTTTGTTAAACAAACTTATAAATCACCTTACAAATAACCAAGCATAACCAGTTGAAAGATATAACCATACAAACTATGGTTGTAAGCATAACAAGAATCATTGATACAAGGATTTTCATCCTTCTTCCTTTTATAGTAGGAGGGATAACCTAATGATTCACTCTCCAAGGAATCAATAGTATGGGCACTGTCCTGCTGACATAGGTCCTTAACAAGTTCAGTTTATCTGTTCTTAGTAACAAAGTATTTTGATTAAATTGATTTTTTATATTGGAATAACTTAGACAAAGATAGATTATAAGACTGTTTTCTGAATTAGTGCCTATCCTTTGGACTATAGAGTCAAATAAGCTAAGAACTCATAGAAACAAAACACAGTAAACTGCCTTACAGCTCACATGCAATTAAGATAAGTTGCCTTACAAATTACCCTGTCACCTCAAAACTATTGTATCAAATCCTTAATCAAAGCAGTATGCTCCTTGAAACTACTTACAAAACTTAGTTTTTTCCTTAAAAGAAACTTGCAAGTGATCAGATAATTACCTTATAAACAGAATGTTTCAGAATACCTTGTAAACTTAACATAGAAGAGCATACACAAAGAATAAAGAGACAGCAATGGAGGAGAGTAAAATTGCACAGTATATTATCTATATGATCCATCTTTCCATATATGAAAGATTATACAGCTTCAAAAAATAGACAGAAACCTAGAATATCTAAATTCTGTGATATATTATCTCCTTTCCAAAATGTTCCAACATCAAAGACCCTTAACAAGTACAACTCTTTTGCTATATATAGGTTTTTGACCATCTTGGAATTCCTTAAGGATGCAACAAGCTTTGGATGGTCATAAAAACCTAACCCTAAAGTTACAAGAGAGACAAAAGAAAGAGAGAGAAGAAGCGGTGAAAGGACCGAGTCAAAAAGATATAAACAAATATTTCTTGTTCTTCTTCCGATCTGGCGACTGCAATAAGATTTGTAGATGGTAGCTAGTAATATTTATGTTGAGTCTGGATAGTTTTTCTCACCTTCACACCTACATTCTCCTTTTGTAATAACTGTCCTTCTTGTCTTTGAACAGTGCAGTGCCAAGTGTTCACCTTATTCATCATCCAAAATTTCTTCTTCTACTACAGGCTTCTTTTTCTTTGGTGTAGTCATAACTTCCCAAGCCTTTACTTCATCATCTGATAGCCACTTGAAGTCCTGAGTACTCTGTACCTGCACCTTTTTCCAGTCCCATCTTGCATCAGTGATGTTCTTGACATCAAGTAGGAACTTTTTGATATCTGTCTCAGCCTTGAAGGCCTCATCCAATATTTTATTAAATCCCTCTATATCGACATCTATTCTCAAAAGAAATGCATCTCTACTAGGCATCTTGGTGTCAAACTCACTCTTCCAGGCATCTATAGCCTTTACTTGGTCATCATCTCCCTTTAAGGAAGGAATAAACCTATTGAAATCACTTGAAAAGAGGCTCAATTTAACCTCTATCTGATTCAATTTTCCTTTGAAGAATGAGAGAGCAATATTTACTCTTTTGATCTCATCTCCTACTTCATTTACTATCTCAGGAAAATCTTCTCTTATGGACTGCAAAGATGACAACTTCTCAAATAAATTTTCCCTAGCAGACCATTTAGTGAAGTAAGGGTTTAGAATGGCAAGGCACCCCATTACCTTAGTATGCAATGCTGGCAACTTATTATATGTATTGACTACAACATTAGTTTTGTCTTTTAGAATCTCAATTCTATGTTGTAGTATACCTTTCAATGCCTTCAAAGCTATTGCATTTCATTTTTCTTCATCCACCTTTTGTTCCACAACCTCTTCTGACTTAGGCTTATCCTCAATCTGCACTGGTGGTGGTTGTGCAGGTACATATACTATCTCAAGATTTGCCTCCAATTCATCTGTCAATGTCTTAATCAGCTGATCTCGCTGGTACAATTGTATGTGGCACATATGTCTGTCCTTAGACAATGCACTTGCTTCTTCCAACAAAGTAGTATATCTCTCAGACAGTTGTTTGGTTTTTTCCTCATTCAATTGAGCCCAGTGTGTCATAATTTAGGAGATTTCTAAGTCCCCTGTATTTTGTACAGACCACACCATCTGATTGCCCACCACATTCTCTTGAATATTTACTAACTGGGGCTTCTGGTCTTTTGGGCTTAGGCTCCATATTGCAAAAGCCTGAGATTTTGGGCTATACCCAAATCCTTTTATCATGTCTCCTACCTGGACTTTGCTAACCATTTTAAGATCTGGCTGCTTCCTGATTTGGTCTATAATGAAAGCAGATGCTAAATCCCATCCCTCAGCCAATAATATCCCACTTCCCAGCACCATCTTCCTGGCATCCTCAGGTGAGATATCCTCATTCTCAGGATCATAACTTTGTAAGGCCACTAGGGCTTCATTTGTAATTGTTTCTTTCCCATCAACTGTTAATTGGGATCTGAGCTGCTCTGTTTTATGCCATCGTAAGAAGTCTTTAAACTCCTCTATTTTTACAAAGCTATCATCATCTAAGAATTTTTGCTGATGAAGCAATCTTTCATCAACATAGGCCCTGAGTGGTATTTCAACTTCTTTTCTTGCCTTCCCTAATTGCTTTCCTTAGGTTATGGTCATATAACCTAGTGCCAGGTACTAAGGCCTTAGTCTTGTCTTTTTTCTTACTTTGGCCCTCCACTGAAGGCTGCCCTAATTCCAATTTTTGCCTCTTTACAGCAGGCTCCTCTACATCATCTTGCTAGGTGGCAACTGTCAAATCTATAATGTGTCCTTCTGCTCCCTGCAACTATGGGATCTCAGCCATTTCTTGCTCTAAGGCTTGTTGTGGTGAAGGATTCATGGGAGGACGTGCATAATCACTGTCATCACCACTCTCATATTCTGACTCTGAGTGCTCAAGTGACTGAGCACCTTTCTTGTCTAGGACTATATCGAGTTGCTCTACAAGCACATAATAGTTATCTATCATGGCCTTAATCCTATCAAAATATGCGAGGTTAGGGTAAAAACCTCCAAAGGACAACCCATTTCTTTTTATCTTTTTCTCCAGCTTTAGCAACTCCTGGATTCTCAGTCTTCTCATATGAATGTCACCTTCATCCAAGAGGTTCCTTGTTGCATATTCTTCAATGCACTCATAGTGAACATTGGTATTAGAGATGGTAGGAGTATACAGTTTCCTAACCCCTGCCATGAAACCCTCTAGATCAATGTATCTATAAGGGGCTACCCCCATTCTATACTTTTCCAACCATTGACCCACTTCATCAATGGCATTCTTACCAATTGTAAAGTTGGAAATTTTGAACTACCTAGGGGTTATAATCCCCTTTTTGTGCGGTGCAAAGTGCTCATTATCTGTTAGCATCAACTGCCATATGAATTCCATCGCAGCTACTTTTGCAGGCACATGATATGGTAATAAATGAGGTGGGTGAATACACCCATATACCCTAATAATGGTGTAATTATCCTCCAAGAATAAATCACCCCAATTATGATTTCCAGGCCAATTATCTGTATACTCACAAGGCCTAAGCAATTGTATGACCTTTAATGGGACTCTAGTCCTGCTTTTTCCCAAACTCTGCACAATTGGATATACAATCCAATTCTGAAAGGCACAGTAGTCACACTCCCTAGAAGTGTAATTCCAAACGCTAACCCAAAATTTGATAGGATTTGGTGTTATTTGATAGAATCTCTAAGGAGTCAGATTATGAACATCCATGATTACAAAATTGAAGTATAAGAGAAGGTGCATTAGGACTGAATAATGCAAAAATTTAGGTTCCTTATCCTTGGGGTTCTTTAATCTTTTCTGGGTTGCAATGAAACTCTCATGCATTTCATCAATTATGTGTTGAATGTAATCATAGCTGGTGCTTGAATGCACCTCTTGCAAGTCTAGTACCATCATTAAGATGCTAGCACTGATTTTCTCTACATCTCCATCAATCCCTAGCACTCTACACAGGGCATAAGAATTATACTTAATGTAGAAGTGTATATCCTTATAAGAATATGGATAAGGTTCTTTCATAGGATCTAAGTAATTTCTCACTTCTTTCAACATGTGTTTCTTCAATAAGCCTTTTGCAATACCAGGCTTGGAACTATACCTCTTCTCCTACTTTGTCATGTCAATTTTGGTGGACATGGCGCTAAATAAGCTAAAGGCTTACATAAATGAGTTTCTATTTAATATTAGTAGGGCAGTGCCATCATCTCTTTTGATGGTCTTTGTCAGGACATTGTAGTGGGTGGCTAAGTCTAAAAATAGGTCTACATCAAGGAAAACATCAGGAACAAGCAATCTAGCTAAACCACATGTCCAAGGGTTTGAAACTGGGATGGGCTTATCAGAATTTTTATAGAAATAATTGAAAAGGGAGAAAATTTTTGTCCCTGGAGTCATAGCGTCTCGAATGTCTTTGTATTCATCCAGGAGGACACTAGCATCGGCCTTCTTATTCTGCGTTGAACCAAGAAGGAGATGGAGAAACTCATCAGAGAAACTTGCTTTTCCTTTCTGTTCCTCTCCACTCCCTCCACTTGTTGAAGCAACACTCACAGCTCCGCTCATCCTTGCAATAGCCTGAATCTCCTTTTCCTTAACCGATATTGAAACAAATCTATTTCTAAAATCAACTGACTGTTCTGAGCACTACTTTCTGCAATTTAGAATTCTCTGATGAACTTTGGAAACACTGTAAACTAAGCAAAATATCTATTTTTCTGAAAACTTAGCAACTTGGCTCTGAAAACTAAAAGCACAGTGAATGAGAATGAATGCACCATCAACTCCTTATAGCTTTCGTTCAGAGTACGCAGCTCATAATTCGGAAACATTAGTTCTGCCATTAATTCAACTTGCTGTGAATTTGAACAGAAAACCCAGCCATAGTGGCATGAAGTTGACAGGAAATCAAATTTTTTAAGTGAATCCTCAGAGAAATCATATAAAATTTAAGAGAGCTGACATGTCATACTGTGATTCATTGTCTGTCTTACATCTCAACTACTCTTCTTGGATAATGATCAAAATGTGAGCCTGTGATTGGTTGCTAACAGATTTACACTGGCACATCAAAAAACTACCGTCGTTTTTCAGATTTTGTGATAAGGCGAATGCGCGACTGCATTAAGTCTCTTTATCGCGGGCTTCTGTCACTAACCATGGTTCTATCTCAAGACTTGGCGACAATGCAATTTCTTACCTTTGGCTGACCCAAGTTACAATCTGGCGATCACGCGACATAACTGAAATCATAGTGGCGTGGAGTTAAGACTAACTCATCATTCATTCTGAGACCTTGCGACTAACTGTTACCGTTAACCTTCTCAGTTATCTCCTTGTCACCAAATGATTTTATTTTGTTTCAAGACTATGCGACAAAGCTTAGTCGCCCAATCGCGGATCATGTCCTGAGCATTTGATTTTACCTTAACAGGTTATATGCGCCCCTTTTTTTCTTCTAATGACTGCACGACATACCCTAATCGCCGAGTTAGGAATTTTCTCTTAGGGAACTTTTCTTCTCAGACTTCGTGACCACTATCAGATCCTCTAATTCCTTCATCCGACGACCATCGCTTAATTGCTATATGCTCGGGCATACCCTTAAATGTTTCCCAAACACCGCGACTGAAGGGAAAGTACTTAGTCTTACTGTCGCTTAATCCACTTCCTCCTTCTAGCGACCATGTGATAACCTTCTAATGTCCACCCGCCTTGTGACACATGTCATACAACCATTCGTTCACCTGCTACATACTGGAGAGCTGAGTCATCATTCTTTTCTGGCGATAAGCCGACTAAGATTTTCTGCAAACCATAGATGGTTAGTCGCGTAGTCTAAGTCAAAATCCCTTAATTACTGCTACATTTTGAGACCACACAATTGAAGGTCTGACTTAACTATCAACTTTGATTGATTTGGTGATAACGCGACATGAAGTAATCGCGAAGTCTAAGAACATTTTCATAACTGTTAATAATTTCCCGCGATCACCAGACTAAGCAGTGGGTCCCTTCTTCATAAAGCCTTATAACATAACTATCTTGCGACTACCTGACATGAAAGGAATTGCTGAGTCTCAGAAGGCCAAATAAATATTTTGAAGTTAAACGAGACTACGTGACATAAGGAAAAAGCAAAGTCGGGAAGACAAATGGAATATTCGCTCGGGGTATTGCGACAAGGTGATTCAATTGAAACACATGCCCTAAGTGAATGGAAAAAGTAACGCTGAAACAGAAGTGCCATGACCTAGGGTTTAATTTCATCGTTTAATACTTGGATAGCCTTAGGTTTTTAGGGTTTTTGCATAATGAGCTAGGTTAAGACTTGAAAATCTGAAACTTGACAGAGGTAAGGCAAAAATGAACAAGAGATAGCTGAACTAAGTACATCAGAACACAGAGAGAAGGACAAGGAACCATGAAAATTGCCAAAATAGGAAATACAACCAACATGATGCATCTCATAGTCTACTGCAAAACCAAAATATGTTGCTACTGCTGCAAATTGCTCAAATATTGCATGGATCAAACAGTTGCTGGAAGGTATGCATATGAAGATCTCAGAACCAGTGGTTATCTATTGTGATAACACCAGTGCAATAAACATTTCCAAGAATCCAGTCATGCATTCCAAGACTAAACACATTGCAATCAATTATCATTATTTAAGAGAACAAGTTCAAGAAAAAGAGGTGATACTTGAGTATGTGCAATCAAAAGAACAATTGGCTGATATCTTTACCAAGCCACTACCCAAGGATATATTTGAGTACCTAAGAAAGAGACTAAGGGTCAAACCCTTTTCTACCAGTTAGTAAAGGACTGAAGGTTGCATCAACCTATATATTATCAGAATATCATTCATGTTGATGCAAGCAACAAGATGAACTTCAAAGCTACATCTATATACAGAAAGGTATATATCAGAACCGAGCACCAGATCATATTGATGTATTACTGATGGATAAAGGAAATTCAAGGAATATATTATGGATTGAGAGAAAAGATCACTTAACATTAATTTTAGATATCCGTGAGATATTTGTTTGGCATTGTTTTCAAAGGGAGAGAAAGTTTCTATATTATCATAGTCTTATTATCAGATTACTCCAACAGGGAGAGATCATATCCATAGGGAGAGTTGCTGACAAAAGACAGAGACATAAAAGAACAAGAATAGTCAAAAGAGAGATATTGACACAAGGGAAGAGAACACAACACATCAGAACAAGAAACACAGAAAGCTGCAAGAATAAAATCTAAGCTAACATAGAGCGTACCGGCGGTCAGACATTTTTATCGGTTATCAAAATAAATTGTTTGGTAATTTGATGAATCTCAAAAATTATATTTCATATTGTATTAGAAATAGTATAGTGTGATAATATAGTATGTTGCCATCAATGCCAAAGGGAGAGATTGATGACATGTAACTTATTGAATGTTTGATAATGTTAAGTTGAAGATAGTGCAAGGCATTAAATCAATTAATGGTTTGTATTTTTATTGATGTCAACTTGATATCATCTTTACGGTCATGTACATAATGCCAAAGACTTTAGAGAATCAATGTAACAAAGGTTATGCTTTCAGCAATGCATAAAAGTCAAGTATTCACTAAGTGACAGACAACACCGATGGAGTGCACACCATCAGTAAAGGCAAAGAAAAAAAGTCACAGTGATACCCGACGAGCAGAAGACAATATTACCCAATGAAGAAAAATCCAATGATGCCCAACGGATGGAGATCCCAAAGCTCACTAGAGTCACACCGACGGAACTGGCAGTTATCACCGATGACTAACTGTAGAGTCGACCGACAGAATAGAGAGTTTAGAAAATGACAAAATATCTAATTGACAGAGCTTAAGGATAGACTTAACTAGTTGTTTTATTTGTTTTAATCAACCAGAGTTAAGTAATTGATTTAAAGAATATTTGTACAGTTGGCAAGAATATAACTACGAGATAAATCATGAGTTAAAGCTTTAAATCAAATTGGGTGGATTGTTTTTCACGCCAAGAATCAAGAATCAAGAATTAAGGAATATCATGTCTCTATAAGAGACAAGAATAATTCATTTCCATAATCAAAATCACATACATAGGAAGGGGAGTGAATAGAAAGAGGATGCTGAAGAGAAACTGATGAAGAAGAACTTCATACAGTCCTGATCAATCAAGCTGAAGGAGAGCTAAAGAATTCTGTACACACCAGAAAATAGTGAAGCACAACATCACAGAGAAGAAAGTGTGGAGCACAAAGAATTGAATTGATACATTGATCAGAGAGGTATTGTACTTAAATAGATCTAAAAATCTATAATTCAATTTGCATTAGAAACAGGTCATTGTGTTTCAGTTTAACCATTAAAGCATCAAGTATCTTAATAGAGAAGGACATAATAGTCTTCTATAATTGAGGTATATCCTAACAGATTGCCAAAAAGATTGTCATGAAGATAGCATTGAGTGCCCGATACCGACACATAGTCTAAGAAGGAGGCTGATGAAATTAGGTAGCACCAGATATGCCAGATACCTATTGTTCCAAGAGAGGTTGATCAATATTGGTAGCATATACATGCCAGATATCAAGTGACATTCTATTATTAAAATCTTCTAACAAGGTCACACCTAACAGTGTGTTTGTAACCTTTAACAGGGTTGGCTCCTAATAGGGCTCACTTTAGAAGAGTGAAAATTTGGGGTACCGGTCCTAGTGGTTTTTCCCTTAATAGTGTTTCCATGTTAAAATCCATGTGTTATGAGTGTATGGCTTATTATTTTATTGTATTACGTTTCACATATGCATTTCTAGATTGATTGGTATACTCTGCATATTTACTGAGTATCGGTACATAATTTTACTACTTATCGGTTATCAAGGAGAATAAGGATAGACAAGGTAAACCAACAGACAATTAATCATTATAAGTATTTCATGGCATGCATCTTGTAGGGACTTTATAATCTGAGATGTATTTGATTGGTGGTTAAAGTTTAAAAGGATAAATTTTTGAGGCCACTGATTCACCCCCCCTCTCAGTTATTACTAACAAAGGGGTCATGGGGACTTCCTAGGGGTCCTAATGCATAAGAAGGTGTACTAGGACCCCTTAGGTCCCTTTGTGACCCCTAAGGACACAATTAAGTGTTCCAATGTGTTCTCATGGGTCACAGAGGGACCTAAGGGGTCCTAGTACACATTATCACGTGTTAGGACCCCTAAGAAGTCCCATGACCCCTTTCGACATATTGGATCACTCAAGTGTGCCTCAAGAGGTGGTAGGACCCCTTGGGACACACTTGAGTGTTCCAATGTGTTGAAAGGGGTCACGAGGATTTTCTAGGGGTCCTAGTACACTTTATCACACATTAGGACCCCTAGGAAGTTCCCATGACCCATTTCAACACAATGGCATAGAATTTGCATTTAGTCCATGGAGATTAGTAATGTTAGTTGTCATGTGAATACCAGAAAATTGGAAACTTGTTTTTGGAATAGAATTTTTATTTATGTTTGTAAATTTAGAGATAATAAATTGGGGCCAACAATTTTATTTTTCATGTAGGGGAAATGTTTTAGAGAAACCCGTATATTACCTCCTACCATGGAACTCTTGCAAAATGATGGTGCATATGGAGAGTCTTGTATTCCTATAAATAGAGAACTGCAGAGCCATATGAGAATGTATATGTAATTATTTACACACCCAGTTCAGGGCCATAAGAGAAGATTTAGATGAAGCTTATAGGGAGTGTGTGAACCAAATTAGAGGGAGTTACAAGAAAAAATGGGAGTTCGTTGAGCAGAAAGGGTCCTCTGATTTCTAGGTTTATAACTCTATTGAATATGTGGGGATGAGAGGAGGTAAAGATGGTTTAGAATTTGGTCTTTCATTCAATAATTTTTTTATAGATCAGTTAGTTTATCTGGAAGCCAAAACAGCTTAGCTTGAATGTAATTTTGATTGGAACAAGTCTGCAAATGTGATTCTATTGATGATAGTCAAGAGGCGGCCATTAATCATGAGCTCACTGAAAAATTGGCCATTCTTCAGGGCTCTCCTGGCACTAGAAAAACATTTACCGGGTTGTAAATTATAAAGGCTTTGCTTAATAAGATTTCAAATTCCTCTAGTCCCATTCTCATAGTGTGCTTTACTAACAGAGCTCTAGATCAATTTTTGGAGGGAATATATAAATACAAGAAAATTCTATCAAGGTTAGGATCTAGAACTCAGAGCTCAATTCTTAGAAAATGTACTCTTGACCAGGGACAAGAGAGTTGATATCATATTGTTTTCTTTGGTACAAGAAACATTAAATTCCTAATTTGAATGTAAAAACATTAGAAAATATAGGATTTTGTAACATTCCAAACAGAACTTGTGTTGCCCTTTTCAGGGCTATAATTGGTTTGTATGTCTTTGGAAATACCAAGCTAGTCTCAGATAATTCTCCAGTGTGGAGTGTTATCATAAAGAATTTTATAGATAATGTGTATGTTGGTAATGGAATACCACTCTACTAATCTAAGCATCAAGATGATGTTGGACGTGTTGTTACCGAATCTCATGATTTAAGGAGGTATGGCAATGGAAGTATGAGCTTTTGTACCAGGAAATGTGCAAAGAAAAATTAACTTGTGGTCATCTTTTTCCCAGGAAATGTCATCATGGAGGACATGTGAGAATTAGATCTGCAAGGCACGATGTATGAAGAATTTTGAATTTTGTGGACATGTATGCAAGAAGGTCTGTCATGCAAGTTCCTATGACCCCGTTCGATATATTGGAACAATCAAGTGTGTCTGAAGGGGTTGTAAGACCCCTTAGGACACACTTGAGTGTTATAATGTGTCAAAAGGTGTCATGGGGACTTCCTTATAGGGGTCCTAGTACACCTTATCACGCGTTAGGACCCCTAGGAAGTCCCCATGACCCCTTTCGACACATTTCAACACTCAAGTGTGTCCCAAGGGGTCATAGGACCCCTTAGGACACACTTGAGTGTTCTAATGTGTTGAAAGGGGTCATGGGGACTTCCTAGGGGTCCTAGTGCACTTTATCACACATTAGGACCCCTAGGAAGTCCCCATGACCCCTTTCGACACATTGGAACAATAAAGTGTGTCCCAAGGGGTCCTACTCCTACTACTCTAATTGTTACCAATTTGTGCCTCCTAAATACTATGAAAATACCATGTACATGTCTTTTATACAAACTCCGTGGGCTGAAGGAAGAAAATGAAATACTTAGGGAAGAGAGTGAGAAACAATTTGGAATTACTAAAAATTTGCGAGAAGAGATGAGATTATTGCGAGAAGAGGGTGGAAATCAACTAGGTGAAATTATCCAAGCCCTAAGAAAACAATTGGAAACAATTCAAAGAATGCAAAAAGAGATTGCAATCTTGTGTGTAGAAGAAGCGAAACAAAGTGAGAGTGCAGAAGAGGAGATTGGGTTTCTTCAGAAAATCTTAGGTGAAGCATTGGTTCTGATGGTTCAACATTTCAAGTGCATTCTCTCATTCTCATGATTTCTATTTTAATTTTTCCCTAGTTTTAACATTTCTAAGGGTCAAGTGTGTCCCAAGGGGTCATAGGACACATTGGAATTCTCAAGTGTGTCCCCATTACCCCTTTTCACACATTAGAATGCTCAAGTGTGTCAAAAGTGGTCCTATGACCCCTTAGGACACACTTGAGTATTCTAATGTGTCGAAAGGGGTAATGGGAACTTTCTAGGGGTCCTAACATGTGATAAGGCATACTAGGACCCCTAGAAAGTCCCCATGACCCCTTTCAACACTTTTGAATGCTCAAGTGTGTCCTAAGGGGTCGTATGACCCCCTACGACACACTTGAGTATTTTAATGTGTCAAAAGGGGTCATGGGTTCTTCCTAGGTGTCCTAATGCATGATAAGATGTACTAGGACCCCCAAGAAGACCCCATGACCCCTTTCAACACATTTGAATTCTCAAGTGTGTCTGAATGGGTCGTAGGACCCCTTAGGACACACTTGAGTGTTCTAATGCATCGAAAGGGGTCATAGGGACTTCCTGGGGGTCCTAGTATGCCTTATCACATGTTAGGACCCCTAGGAAGTCCCCATGACCCCTTTCGACATATTTCAACACTCAAGTGTGTCCCAAGAGATCGTAGGATCCCTTATCACATACTTGAGTGTTCTATTGTGTCGAAAGGGGTCATGGGGACTTCCTAGGGGTCCTATTATGCTTTATCACGTGTTAGGACCCCTAGGAATTCCCCATGACCCCTTTCAACACATTAGAAAAATCATGTGTTTCCCAAGGGGTCCTACTCCTACTGCTCCAATTATTACCAATTTGTGCCTCCTAAATACTATGAAGATTACCATGTACATTTCTTTTATACGAACTTCACAGGGTGAAGGAAGAAAATGAAATACTTAGGGCAGAGGGTGAGAAACAATTTGGAAT
Organism: Thuja plicata; assembly: GCA_018584345.1. Classification (NCBI taxonomy): domain Eukaryota; kingdom Viridiplantae; phylum Streptophyta; class Pinopsida; order Cupressales; family Cupressaceae; genus Thuja; species Thuja plicata. The sequence continues at coordinate 811,380 of MU225116.1, read as the reverse complement.
TACTAAAAAATCTATGAGAAGAGATGAGATTATTGTGAGAAGAGGAGGAAAATCAACTGGGTCAAATTATCCAAGCCCTGAGATGACAATTGGGAACAATTAAAAGAATGCAAAAAGAGATTGCAATCTTGTGTGCAGAGGAAGCGAAACAAAGTGAGAGTGCAAAAGAGGAGATTGGGTTTCTTTAGAAAATCTTAGGTGAAACATTGGTTAATCCAACTGTCACACTCTGTGCTTCTGATGGTTCAACATTTCAAGTGCATTCTCTCATTCTCATGAGAGCTCTTTTCATTTTTTCCTAGTTTTAACATTCCTAAGGGTCAAGTGTGTCCCAAGGGGTCGTAGGACACATTGGAATGCTCAAGTGTGTCCTCATGACCCCTTTCCACATATTAGAATGCTCAAGTGTGTTGAAAGTGGTCCTACGACCCCTTAGGACACAATTGAGTGTTCTAATATGTTGAAAGGGGTCATGAGGACTTTCTAGGGGTCCTAATGAATGATAAGGTGTACTAGGACCCCTAGGAAGTCCCCATGACCCCTTTAGACACTTTTGAATGCTCAAGTCTATCCTAAGCGGTCGTAGGACCCCTTACGACACACTTGAGTGTTTTAATGTGTCAAAAGGGGTCATGCAGTCTTTCTATGGGTCCTAATGCATGATAAGGCATACTAGGACCACTAGGAAGACCTCATGACCCTTTTTGACACATTTGAATGCTCAAGTGTGTCTGAAGAGGTCGTAGGACCCCTTAGGACACACTTGAGTGTTCTAATGTGTCAAAAGGGGTCAAGGGGACTTCCTAGGGGACCTAGTATGCCTTATCACATGTTAGGACCCCTAGGAACTCCCTATGACCCCTTTCGACACATTTCAACACTCAAGTATGTCCTGAGGGGTTGTAGGATCACTTTTGACAAACTTGAGCATTCAAATGTGTGGAAAAGGGTCATGGGGTCTTCCTAGGGGTCCTAGTACACCTTATCATGTACTAGGACCCCTAGGAAGACCCCATGACCCCTTTCGACACATTAAAACACTAAAGTGTATCATAGGACCCCTTAGGACACACTTAAGTGTTATAATGTGTCAAAA
>MU225116.1:783189-797288 GCA_018584345.1 Thuja plicata | reverse complement strand
GATTGACCCACATCCAACCATAGTCAAGATTAACCCACATCAAATCAAACTTCATCTTTCACACCTTCATCAATATTTTTCATCTCAAATCTTAGGTTGAAAGATTTATCAAAGTGTTTCATAGACCGTCATCATTAGAAAACTTCTATTTGAATCATATTGCTTTGAGAACACCAGTCTATCTCAAATAGTTAATTCTCTTAGTCATATCCTATTTTTCTTGGGATCATTAGTTTATCTCCAAGTAGAAGAAGATATCATCATCCAAAGCAATCCTTTGTTTGCACCATCATAGGGTCTTGTTTCACCTAGGTTTGTCTAAAACCTTTAAATCCAAATCCAAATCAAATCATATCCAACTTTGAGGCCCTTCCCTCATATCCAAATCAAATAAAAATCAATCAAAATCAAAATCCTTGAGGCCTTTCCCTCTTAAATCAAAACAAAGTCCAAGTATTTCTCCTAAGTCCTAAGTTCATATTTCATCCATCCTCAAATCTGTCACTTCATCCACTCTTAATCTAAAACTTCTTCCACATCATCTTCTAATCCAATTCTAGAACCCCTCATTCAAACATCTTTAATATGTATTAGTTTCAAAAAATGGTTGAGGACTTTAAAGTGCTAAACCCTAATCCTAAAACCATACTGTTAGGAACCTATGTGTTCCTTCTGTTTATTTTGTTAGTTTAGTGTTATTGGACGCATATGCTTTGTAAGTCGTCCTGTGAGTATATTTTATTATCCCACATGCATAGGTAGTAATACTTTTCTAGATTATACTTAGTATATAAGTGTGTGCTGAGGCCTTTGAATGACACTGACGAATTTATTGTATTAAGCTTTCTCAAAGGAGGTTACCCCCTCGAAGTGGCCCATGATCAATAGATTCACTCTGAGTTCTACTGTTGCTCTATATTTTGGTTATTTCATGCATGCTCATCATATTGCAGTAGGAGGTTCCTCTCATCTGGTATCAGAGCACTTTCTTTGGCACGGTGGGTGGAAATTTTGTCAAAATTTTGTTTTTGTCGTGGCCTTTAGGTTCCTTTTTTGCATCTGGATTCATTTCCAATCCTAGTATTTCTTGTTATTGCAATTCTTCTTTTCAGGTATTACGTATCTGGGTGATTTTCCCTAAGTAAATTTTTTTCTGATTTTTAGCCATAGCTTCCTTGATTTCTTTCCGTTTCCTCTCAAATTTCCTCAGAACTGCCAAAATACCATTTCGCATACTTCCTTCCTTGAAGACCTTACCCCAAATTTCACATATCAAAGCCCTAAATCCCTCATTTATTTAATTTTAGGGTTTACCCTAACTTTTTTGCTTCTCAGCCAATTGCCACCAAATCTGGCCACAGGGTTCATTTCCTAGTTCTGCTCCCTTGTCCCTCTTGGACCGCTCGACCTGTTCTGCCTCCCCACCCTTGAAACCCTCATTTTTATCTTTCCATTTTTATTAGAAAGTGTTCAACCACTCATCAAACACCAATTTACCATATGAGTTTTGCCCAAATCCAAGTTTGCCCTAACTGAAAAAGTTTTTGTTTCTCTTTTTCTACCCATTTCAAAAAAAAAAAAAAAAATCTGCTATATTGTTGTTACACGTACAGGAGAAAAAATCATGGAGGAGGAACTTGCAATCTCAGTCGGTGCCACAACTTGCAATGAGGGTCAGTTTAAAGTAGATTCATAGTGTATCTTAAAAATGGTCTATCCTGGCATCGAACCATCTATTCCATCGATTCTAGTTGGCTGGGTAAATGCTAGTGAAAAACCCATTCCACCCACGGAGTCACTGGAATGCTTGCGACCATGCTTGAGCCAAGTGTCCCAAAGGTGGACTAAGCATGATTGGGCAGAAATATTCCAAGGCTCGTATCTCAGACCTTGTGAGAGGTATTGAAAAACCATATGGGGCTATGTGATTGTGTTTCCAAGGTCTACAACAACCTCTTCCAGTTTTGGGCGATTCAACTTCATTTCTGTTTGGTAAGGCAGTCTCAGTCGATGCCAAAACTTGCAGTGAGGGTCAGTTGAAAGTAGCTTCGTAGTGTATCTTTCAAACTATCCATCCTCGCATCAAACCATCTATTCCATTGGCTCATGTTGGTCAAGTAAACACCAGTGTAAAGCCCATTCCACCCACGGAGTCACTGGAATGCTCACGACCACACTCGACCCAAGCGTCCCCAAGGTATGTGACTGAGGACAAAAAATTTTTACCATGATGTTACAAAATAATGTTGGTTGAGTTTGACATATGTTTTATAATTTGATAAAGGGTATCTAAAATACTTATTATTTTTGGAAGTCTTTTGGAAAGTTTTGGAGAAAACAACCAAAAACAGTCGCTGCTGAACTTTTTGGAGAAAATAACAAAAAATAGTCTAGAAATTGACGTACTATTGAAGAAAGGATTTGGGTTTTTTTTAAAAACAAAGAAGAATTTGAGTGATCTTGATAATTTATTGCAGCTATTATAACAAATTCAAATAAATTGACATATAACTTCAAGAAGATATAATTTAAATCATAATGATAATCAAGTATAACTTCAAAATATAACTTCAAGATATAACAATCATAATCATAGTCAAGATATAACTTCACCATTCAATTCCATATACATGAATAATAAATGTGTATATAAAAGATGACACAAATATAACATAAAAATAAAAAATTTGTATATATAGAAAGCATCAAAAGTATCAAAAGTATCTGCATATACAAATATGACACATGCCATTTCAAAATGTTTACAAAATCAATGTTTCAAGGTGTACAATGTGGGATATATGCCATCTCAAATTGTGTCAAGTGGCATCTCTAAATGAACACAACTAAAACTACATCCTATTCCATAGGGGGGATCATCAAAATGTAGCCTCTTTGAAGAACTATTTGGCTCTGATTGATCCTGCATCAAAAATGAGTTCAATCCTAAGTTAGATTGCTTAGTTTATATGATTTGTACATATATTTATTTCATAATTCAAACATGAATTTAATTATAAATTATAACTTAATACAAACATTTGTACCTGGCCTCTCAATCACCTACCCTGATTAGGTGTCCTAGCATAAGTCTTTGGTAGCGAACAGACAATGCCACCAATACCAACTTCGAACTATAAATATATATTTGCAATAATGAGATTAGCAGAGTGGTGCAGGGGCCCAAGGTGCAACATAGAGTAATAAATTTACAAAATAGGATGATAGCATAATAAAATTACAAATTGATTGAACTCAAATTCAAACTTACGTCCATTGATCCCTCCTCTGGAATAGTGGGCTGGGTCAACAAAGATATGAATGATTCTCGTGGGGCCTCCCTCACACTAGGAGTATCCTATGAGAGTCAAAAAGATAGTCAATTATATATAAATTTACTTCATCATAACAACCCTGGTTATGAAATACAAATAACAATATGTACAAATCTACGTACAATCGAGCTATCACTCTAAATCAAGATACATGTTAACCCAGGCTCTCGAACCTGTGTCGGGATATCGTCGAGAGCCACACCCTATACAATAAAGTGCATGTAAAATATTTATTACTACACATAAGTAAAATACATATGCATGCATAATTAATCTTAGATAATTAATTACCTTTCCTTTGTCGACACATGAGGAAGGAACCCCCTCGTGCCCCCCACTAACACCAGTTGATACCTGCAATAGTACAATAAGATGACAATATATTAGTAAATGCATGAATTTTAAGCATGTATACCAAATGATATCAAAAAAATTAATGGGTACATAAGTTATAATATACCATATAGGTGTCAAGGCCAAATGAAATGGCCGAAAGTGTGGAGTCATCCACCTATCTCAACTCCTCCTTTGTCATCAACTAAACATAAATGGACCAAATATATATACATAAGTGCATGTAGTCATTAAAACTAAATTACATAAATAAATTATTTTTAAATTAAATAAGTCATGTGACAAATTTATTTATAATGTTTAATCTTACCGTATCAACAAGACTCCATGGCTCTGCGTACCCCTCCTCAGAACTCTCATGAGACGCAGATGCTCTATGAGGTGTTTCAGCCTCTGTAGCTGCATCTCCTATATCCTCCTCATTAATAACATACTAATATGTATCAGCATCAGTAAGCAGCCCGAGGCACAAATTTTTACACATAATGCAAGTATGGGGCATGCATACATGTGAACTGTTTCCAGATGTTGATGCACCAACAACATCCACACCAGGAGGAAACAATATCATAGTCTACCTGATCAACTAATCACTCAGCATGTGAATAGCCCTAATAATCTGAGGTAGCCTCTACAATGATATCTAGATGCTGCACTAGAGGAGGGGATGCAACATCAGTGAGGGGGACAAAGGTAGTGGCATTTTTTCATTGGGCAAATGGCCTAGTCTGAGGAGCTCCTTTGCCTACGCCCATGTTGGGCCTCATGCTCCAATAATTGACATTGTGACCAAGCACAAACGCAGCATTCAATTTTTTTATAGAAAGGGAGCTCCAAATTTCTATGGGGTGGTTTATCAAAAACCATCCACCAGCGACCCCAAAAATGTGTACACATTGCATCATTTGTGCACCATTTAATTGATAATTTAGGATTTTTGGGGTCAAATTTTAATCCAGTTTTAGGATTCACAAAAAGGGAGGATATATCTTCTTTAGTTATATTAAGGGCCGCAACCCCATCATGGTCAAGCCCATCATCAAATAGGGCATGCATATCATCACGCCAATGAAGAGCAGTATTATGTTGTTGCGTAAGTGTGTCAATGTTTTCAACAATAGTATTTAGGGTGGAAAGCATGGGACCTAATGTAGGTATATTCTGATATGTGTTTTGGAACCCCCGTATAGTGTTCAAATTATCTTGTATCAAATCCTCTAAAGATCGAGGGTTTTGAAGCAGGGGATTGTTTTGGGGATCGTTATTTGGTGCGGGAGGGTTATTTTATTCATTGTTGTCATCCATGCCTGATTAAATAAAAAATAAATAAATATAAATTTGATTTCATATATTTAAAAAAAAAATGAATACAAAACCCTATTTAACCCAAAAAAACTACCGAGTATAGGATATTTAGAGCCATTTTCCAATCCTTAACAATGAGAGAAATGATTAAAATGGCTCGCGGGTTTTGATTTATGCCACAGGTTTTGAGTACCCGATTAGGCTTGTGCTTTGGTGTTATCTTTTCCCAGGTGTACTGACACTCAGGCCTACTAAAAAGACAACAAACCTTTTCATGCACTTTTGGATGAGTGAAAAGTGCATTTTTTCACATCGCCACTTTTTGGCCCCTCATGATCTTGCACATACCCCTTTCATCCAACCTAATCACATCATCATTCTTCTAATCCAATCCACTTGTCAACCTCATATCATTCTATCAAATCCTAGTCCAATTCATCTTCATTTTCATCCAAACCAATCACCCTTAATTATTCCCTTATCTTCCAACATCTATCATTTGTCATCTAAGTTTCATCCATTCTTCATTCAAATCTTCATCCACATCTCCTTCTAATTCCAATTTTCATTAAATCTTCTACTTTTGATTTAGGAGCACTATCCAAATATTTGGAATTTAATCCTAGTTATCTTGATTGACCCACATCCAACCATAGTTAATATTAACCCACATCAAATCAAACTTCATCTTTCACACCTTCGTCAATATTTTTCATGTCAAATCTTAGGTTGAAAGATTTATCAAAGTGTTTCGTAGACCCTCATCATTAGCAAACATCTATTTGAATCATATTGCTTTGAGAACACCAGTCTATCTCAAATAGTTAATTCTCTTAGTCATATCCTATTTTTATTGGGATCACTAGTTTATCTTCAAGTAAAAGAAGATATCATCATCCAAACCAATCCTTTGTTTGCACCATCATAGGGTCTTGTTTCACCTAGGTTTGTCTAAAACCTTTAAATCCAAATCCAAATCAAATCTTATCCAACTTTGAGGCCCTTCCCTCATATCCAAATCACATAAAAATCAATCAAAATCAAAATCCTTGAGGCCTTTCCCTCTTAAATCAAAACAAATTCCAAGTATTTCTCCTAAGTCCTAAGTTCATATTTCATCCATCCTCAAATTTTTCACTTCATCCACTCTTAATCTAAAACTTCTTCCACATCATCTTCTAATCTAATTCCAGAACTTCTCTTTCAAACATCATTAATATGGATTGGTTTCACAAAATGGTTGAGGACTTTAAAGTGCTAAACCCTAATCCTAAAACCATACTGTTAGGAACCTCTGTGTTCCTTCTGTTTATTTTTTTAGCTTAGTGTTGTTGGACACATATGCTCTGTAAGTCATCCCGTGAGTATATTTTATTATCCCACATGCATAGGTAGTAATACTTTTCTAGATTATACTTAGTATATAAGTGTGTGCTAAGGCCTTTGAATGACACTGACAAATTTATTGTATTGAGCTTGCTCAAAGGAGGTTACCCCCTCGAAGTGGCCCGTGAACAATAGATTCACTCTGAGTTCTACTGTTGCTCTATATTTCTATTATTTCATGCATGCTCATCATATTGCAGTAGGAGGTTCCTCTCATCTGGTATCAGAGCACTTTCTTGGGCGCGCTGGGTGGAAATTTCATCAAAAAAAATTTATGTCGTGGCCTTCAGGTTCTTTTTTTGCATATGGATTCATTTCCAATCCTATTATTTCTTGTTATTGTAGTTCTTATTTTTAGTTATTACGTATCTGGGTGATTTTCCCTGAGTAAAACTTTTTCCAATTTTTAGCCATAGCTTCCTTGCTTTCTTTCTGTTTCCTCTCAAAGTTCCTCAGAACTGCCAAAATATCATTTTGCATACTTCCTTCCTTGAAGACCTTATTCCAAATTTCACATATCAAAGCCCTAAATCCCTCATTTATCTAATTTTAGGGTTTGCCCTAACTATTTTGCTTCTCATCCAATCGCCACCAAATCTGGCCACAGGGTTCATTTCCTAATTCTACTCCCTTGTCCCTCTTGGACTGCTCGAACCATTCCACCTCCCCACCCTTGAAACCCTCATTTTTATCTTTCCATTTTCATCAGAAAGTGTCCAACCACTCATGAAACACCAATTTACCATCTAAGTTTTTCCCAAATCCATGTTTGCCCTAACTAAAAAAGTTTATGTTTCTCTTTTTGTACCCATTTCCAAAAAACAAAAAAAATCTTCTATATGCTTGTTACACATATAGGAGAAAAAATCATGGAGGAGGAACTTGCATCCCTTAAAACCAAACTTCAAGATCTGGATGACAAATTTCTTGGTCTCACTCTTCAGCAGTCAGCCATGAACCACAACCATTCTAGAGATGTTGGGTTCTCTTCTGGCAATTTTCAGGGACCGAAGCTTGATTTTCCTCGCTTTGATGGTGTTGATTCGACTAGATGGATTTACAGGGCAGAGAAGTATTTCAGCTTGCATAATACTCTGGATATCAACAAAGTCCCGCTTGCATCTTTTCATTTGGAACATGAATCTCTTCAATGGTTCTGTTGGTACATCAAGGCTAATGTAGACCCAATGTGGACAGAATTGTGCACACTCCTTTTGGAGTGCTTTGGCCCTAGTGCTTTTGATGACTTCACAGGAGCACTCACTAAACTGCGCCAAACAGGCACTATAAGAGAATACCAGACAAAGTTTGAAAAATTAGCTCATCACATAGAGGGATTGTCTGATGAATTCTTTCACAGTTGTTTTGTCGGTGGTCTGAAGGATTCCCTTCGATCTGAAGTAAAAATGTTCCGGCCCACTACAATGATGGAAGCCCTTGGGTTGGATAAGTTAGAAGAGGACAAGATTAGTGCTCTACAACGTTCTAGATCCAATTTTGTTCCATTCAGAAATACGGGTTCTCACAACCCTTAAGTCACGCCAACTCCCAGAACTACTCCTATCAAGCACTTGTCTGAAACAGAGATGCGGGCCTAACGAGAAAAAGGGATTTTTTATAATTGTGATGAGAAATGGTCCTGGGGCCATAGATGTGTTCATAAAAATCTCTATCTCTTGGATGTGGATTCTCCACCTAAATTGGAAGAATATGTAGATGCTCACGAAACAGTGGATGATGAGGTTGAGCCTCAACAGCCTAAACCTCCTTCGCTAGAAGCTCAACTAGAGATATCTATCCATGCCTTGGTAGGAGTCACTACCCCTCAAACCATGTGGGTCCAGGGTTTCTTCAAGAAGATCCCTTATACTATACTCATTGATTCTGGTAGCACTCATAACTTCATTGACCCCCGAATAGCCAAAAAAGCTGATTGCTTTGTCCATCCCTGCTCTAGCTTTGAAGTCATGATTGCCAATGGGGGCACCTTCCCTTGCAAAGGGAAATGTCATAATGTGTGTCTCTCTATTGGAGATTATAACCTACACTCTGACATGTTTTCCTTGCCCTTAGGTGGATGTGATGTGGTTTTGGGTGCCCAATGGTTACACACTCTTGGCCCCATTCTATGGGATTTTGGTGAACTTGGGATGCAATTTTTAGCCAATGGGAAAAAACATACTTTGAAAGGCTTACAACCAGGGTCTCTCAGCATCATTATTCACATCGTATGGAAAAGATTCTTAAGAAGAATTCACATGGTGTCATCGCTTAGCTCCATTCCATTCAGATGCAGCCATCAGCGGTCTCTACTACTCCTGTAGATCTACAACAAATTTTGGATAAGTATTCAGGTGTATTTGTTGAACCTGTAGGATTGCCCCCTTCTCGCCTAGAGGACCATCGTATTCAGCTCCTTCTTGGCAGCATTCTGCCCAACATCAGGCCCTACCGCTACCCATTTCATCAGAAGACCAAAATCAGGATGCTCGTTCATGACTTACTGAAGCAAGGTATTATTTTCCCTAGTACCAGTTCCTTTTCTTCTCCAGTTCTACTTGTCCGCAAGAAAGATGGGTCCTAGCGACTCTGCATCAATTTTCAAGCACTTAATCATCTCACCATAAAGGATAAGTTTCCCATCCCGGTTGTTGATAAACTTCTTGATGAGCTTCATGGTGCTCATTTTTTCTCCAAGTTGGATCTTCATTCTGGGTATCATCAAATTAGGGTTAATGAGGAGGATATACCTAAAATATCCTTCCGCACACATAATGGTCACTATGAATTTTTAGTCATGCCCTTTGGCCTCACTAATGCTCCTTCAACATCTCAGGTAGTGATGAATAAAATATTTCATCCATACCTCCGAAAATTCATTCTGGTCTTCTTCGATGATATCCTCATATATAGCAAAACCTAGGCTAAGCATCTCCATCATATGGAGCTCATAATGCGACTTCTCTCTGATCATCAACTTTGTGCAAAATAGTCTAAATGTGTGTTTGGCTAGGAGGAAGTGGAGTATATCAGACATATTGTTGCGCACCAAGGGGTTCGGGTGGATCCCACAAAAATAGATGCCATGAAAAATTGGCCGCATCCTAAAACTCTCAAGAGCCTTAGGGTTTTTTGGGGCTGACTGGCTATTACCGCAAGTTTGTCAAAGATTATGGGAAGATTGCAGCACCGTTGATAGCTATGTTAAAAAGGATGTTTTTACCTGGACCCATGTTGCTGAGAATGCATTTGAACAACTAAAACAAGCTATTTGCAGTACACCTGTTCTCGCTATGCCAAATTTTTCCAAGCCCTTCACTATTGAGAGTGATGTTTGCGGCAATGGACTGGGTGTTGTTCTCCTTCAAGATGGCCATCCTATTTCTTTCACTAGCAAAGCCCTTTCTGGTAAGAATCTAGCCCTATCTACTTATGAAAAAGAAATGATGGATGTTTTGCATGCTGTAAAGAAGTGGTGTCCATACCTCCTAGGGAGTCATTTTTGCATCAAGACCGATCACCAAAGTCTGAAATACTTCCTGGAACAACGGGTACCCTCCCTTGCACAACAGAAATGGGTCAGAAAACTCATGGGGTATGATTATGAGATCACCTACAAGAAGGGTAAGGACAATATTGTTGCAGATGCTCTTTCTTGCACACTTGATGATCAAGCTTCCCTTTCAGCTATTTCTATGCCAATTCCCAATTGGTTAGCATCTATTGAGCAGGGCTATGTCAGTGACTCTTCTTTATCTCAAATCATTCACCACTTGGCCAATAATCCTTCTGCTATACCACATTACTCTTGGGATGGTGCCTCTCTCTGATACAAGGGCCATCTAGTGCTTCCTCAGAATCCAGATCTTCAATAGGCTACCTTTTATGAACTCCATGCCTCTCCTTCAACAGGGCACTCTGGATTCCTCAAAACTTATGAGCGAGCAAGGCGCAACTTCTTTTGGAAAGGAATAAAATAGATGATTCAATAGATGGTGGTTGAATGTGATACTTGCCAATGCCACAAGGGTGAAACGACCCTCCTTCCTGGCTTGCTAGAACCCTTGCCCATCCCTACACAGATTTGGACTGATATTTCTATGGATTTCATTGAAGGGCTTCCTAAATCAGGTGGAAAAATAGTGATCTTGATTGTGGTTGATTGTCTCTCCAAATATAGTCATTTTTGTGCCCTCAGCCACCCCTATACTACCTCCACAGTTGCACAAATCTTCATGGACTAGATCTTCTATCTTCATGGCCTCCCTTCTTCCATTGTCTCAGATCGGGATGCAACTTTTACCAGTCATTTTTGGATTGAATTTTTTCAGCACACTGGCACCAAACTGAAGATGAGTTCGGGTTATCACCCACAAACCGATGGTCAAACTGAAATTGTCAACAAATGCTTGGAAACTTATCTCCATTGCTTCACTTCAGAACAACAACATTAGTGGGCCAAGTGGCTTCCTCTAGTTGAATGGTGGTACAATACCTCTTACCAGACTGCATCTAAAATGACTCCATATGAAGCAGTCTATGGTTAGGCACCTCTAGTGCTCCTTCCCTACACTCCCACTAGCTCACCAATCCAGGCAGTTGACATAGTTCTCTGCACCAGGGATCAAATTCTTCACACCTTACAGGATAATCTTCACATGGCCCAAAATTGAATGAAACAGCAGGCATATCAACACCGTTCTAAGCGCTCATTTCAAGTTTGGGATATGGTTTTTCTACATCTACAACCATACAAGCAATCCTCCCTGAAGCTTAAAGGGCATCATAAGCTGGCCCCAAAATTTTATGGGCCATATAAGGTTCTGCAAAAGATTGGTTCATTTTCTTATAAACTGGAACTTCCTCCTTCTTCCTACATTCATCTAGTATTTCATGTTCTTGTCTCAAGCAAGTTCTTGGTACCAATGTCAGAGCCCAAATTGCTCTCCCTGAAATGGATAAGGAAGGATCCATTATCCTGGAGCCTGTGACAATCCTTGACTGGCACACTTGTCAGCTTCGCTCTCACTCCATCGCTGAGGTCTTGATTCAGTGGCACAGAATGCAACTAGAGGATGCTACATGGGAACCCCTTCTTCAGATTTAGCATCAATTTCCACACCTTAAGCTTTGAGGACAAAGCTTTTTTATAAGAGAGAGGGGATGTTAGGAACCTGTGTGTTCCTTCTGTTTATTTTGTTAGTTTAGTGTTGTTGGACGCACATGCTTTGTAAGTCATCCTGTGAGTGTATTTTATTATCCCACATGCATAGGTAGTAATACTTTTCTAGATTATACTTAGTATATAAGTGTGAGTTGAGGCCTTTGAATGACATTGACAAATTTATTGTATTGAGCTTGCTCAAAGGAGGTTACCCCCTCGAAGTGGCCCATGATCAATAGATTTACTTTGAGTTCTACTGTTGCTCTATATTTCTGTTATTTCATGCATGCTCATCATATTGCAGTAGGAGGTTCCTCTCACATACCTTCAATCCAACCTACCTACCAAATCAATTCTCAACACATCATATCCAATCCAAATTCATCTACCATCTCTTATCCTTCATCTACCTTTGAAAAGGGAACTTCATCTCATTATCCTTCAACAACACATGATTCCATCCATAGCCACCTTTCCCACGAGATTCAAGAACTACAAAACATTGTCCTTAGCCTACAAAATGGGGGTCAAAAGAAATTTTTTTCCTTTGAAGACATATGTCCTTCCCCATTTGTCCAAATTCATAATTTCCATCTCCCATTTAATCCCAATCCTACACCAAACCCCCCACATTTTGAGCTTCATGTCCAAAATAATAATCCTTATCCTCCACATAATCCCAATCCTTCAAATCTTACATAATCCCCATCCCACACTACCTTTTCCATTGAATGGATCCAAGGGCTAGAAGAAAAATATAAATCCCCAAATCAAGTTGAGAAATCCCCTCAAGTCATGAACCTACCACTGTCCCCTCCAAATCAATACATACCTCAATCTCCTAATCCTTATGAGTCTCCCATCCCTCCATCCACCCAAGTTGAAACTTACACCTCCTCCGTCATATTACCCCCACAAGTCCACACATGTCAAGAAATTGTTCCAAAGCATGATAACATGGATTCCACTTCTCATCTATCTCTAAAATTTCCTCCATCTTATGATACCTCTCCATCTTATGACACCTTTCCATATGAAGATCCTCTCATTCCATATCAAGATCCACTTATCCTCCTTAACCCATCTCATGATCCCATTCCTAATCAAGATCAAGACCTCCCTCCACCCCATCCAATGATTCTCCCCCATGTCAAGAGTTAACCTCCACTTATTCTCCTCTTCATGAAGATATTCCTTGTATCCCATCCACTAAACCCCTTCCGTGTCAAGATCAAATTAATCCATCTCATGATTCCATCCCCTCCATTTCATTGCATGATCCTCTCCTTCCATCTCAAGATCCACTCACTCCAACACATAATCCTCCCCAAAGTCAAGATCAAAGTTCCCATTCAAATCCATGTCATGATGTATATCTCTCTCAAAATCCTATTAATCCTCCACATGATCCTAATCCTCCACAAAATACCATCACACCTATCAAATCCATCCATAAACCCCATTCACATGGACTCACATCTTGTGTTCAAAATAAAAAGTATCCCATCGGAAAAATAATGTCTCAAGATGTTGGTAAATCTTTCACCCCTTCTACATCCGAAATTCTTCCATCTAAACTCAAATGTTCCCATCCCCCATCCTCCAAATCCATTTTAGGCCCTTATGTTAAAAAATTCATCCCTTCCTCATCCACATCCATTTTCGTCCCTTATGTTAAAAAATCCATTCCCTTCCTCATCCACATCCATTTTGTTCCCTTATGTTCTAAACTCAATCCCTTCCTCATCCACGTCCATTTTGGGTCCCTATATCCCAAAAACAAATCCTTCATCCCTTCCATCCATTTTGGGTCCCTACATACCTTCATCCACAATATCCAAGTCTACCACTCCATAACCTCAAATCCATAGTAAAGATTAACAAAGGCACACATCCTTGTATTCCTTCCAACATCCACCCTCCATTATTCCTTCCATTAACTCTCCAAACTATCTACCCTCATGCGCCCATCCCATTTCTATTGGAAGCAATTTGGATGCTAAAGCCAAAATGCATAAAGCCAAAATCCACAAAAAAAAATCCAAGGATCAACATGTCCCATCTAAAAGACATGTTCAAGAAAAAAAAATATGACCCACAAGAAAGAAAATTCAAGAGGCCACAAAGGCCCAAGAAAAAAATTCAAAAATCATGTGGATTCCCAAGCTACTTATTGAAGCAATGCATCTCAAAGAAAAATCAAAGTTGGCATCCAACCTTGCTAATCCATTTTATCCATTTTATCCTCCATTTAAAAATCCCACATCCCTCAAATTCATTTTGGATCATTAAATACCTCAATCCACTATCCTAAATACATCACCTCCTTCCTCTATTTTGGGTCCTTAATCCCAAAATATACTACTCCTCATCCACTAATCCACCATCCTTTAAGGTGCGTGCCAATGATGATCTTTCTAACTCCCTTATCCATTTCTTCACAAGTCTTTCAGCATCCCATCCATTAACCACCAATCCTTCCCCATCCTCCCATCCCATTAATCCAACCCTATTCATAAACCCTTATCCCCCCTCCATCCCCCCATCCATTTCAT
>MU225116.1:770882-782199 GCA_018584345.1 Thuja plicata | reverse complement strand
ATGCTACATCAAAGAGGGGCAAAATGTAGACACTAAAATCTGTCCATTACCCTTATCCTAGCCTAATTAAATAGATATTTATTATTTATTTAATAATCCCTATCTTACCTTTAATTAAATAAATTTATATTTATTTAATTAAGAATCTTCTTTATCCTTATCCCTGATTAAATAAAGTTACATTTATTTAGTCTTATCCTATTCTGTTTCCCTAAAGTTTAATTAATTAAACTAACCTAGCTTATCCCTTTTTCTTCCACTTGGAATTAAATATTGTATTTAATTCTATTTGAGCACATGGCTCCTAACTTTAACCCTCACCTAACCTCACTTCCCTAACCTAACCCATCCTTCTACCCCACTTGCCACTAATTAATCCTAATCACTCCCTAATCATTTGCACAATTCTAATCAAAGGATTAGCAAACCCAAGTCACATGTGACTCTTACACACCACTTACACATTTCTTACAAAGCCTTACACATCTTACACAAACTTACACATTTGTCCCCCTTCACATGTGAACTCAACCTTGAGCCATCACTTTCTCAAGTTGCTCACACATGTGTGAGCAACTTTGACTCTTACACATCTCTTACACCCTCTTACACCTTCTTACACCTTGTCATTGACCCATCACTTTCAAAGTTTTCTCACACATGTGTGAGAATAATTCCCCTTTGAATAGTCAAAACCCCAATCCACTTGGCCTTCACTTGGCCTCCACCTCATGGCCACATCATTGATCCTATGTAATCCTAACCCTTCATCCAAATTTGAATCTCAACCATCCATTTTCCTCAAAAATATATAAAAGAAGAGCCCTCTCCTCTCCTTCAACAATAAATTTTATCACATTGTCATGCTGCTGGATTTGTGAACAAATACATCCCAACAAATCAACAACACTATCTTGATCTTCATTTGGGAGGTTTGCATGTGTTGAAATAGTTTAATATTTGTTTCCTTACTTTATTTCTTCATATATGCATGTTTACTTCTATATTTTGAGGTATGCATAGATCATGTTAGAATAAGCTTAGTTTCTTAAGTGTATTCTTTTAGTTACATTTTTATGCATTACACATATTAGGGGTCCTAAGGGTTTGTAAGGTGTCTTGAGACCTCTTAAGAACCCTTACGACCCCTAAGAATATATCTTATGGGTTCTAAGGGGTTGTAAGGAGTCACAAGGTGTCCTAGGACCCCTTAAGACCCTTTACAACCCTTGAGGACCTCTAAGAATACATCTTAGGGGTCATAATGGGTCAAAAGGTGTCTTAAGACCACTTAATACTCCTTATGACCCTTTAGGACCCCTAAGCATACATCTTACGGTTCCTAAGGGGTCGTAAGGGGTCATAAGGTGTCCTAAGATCCCTTAAGAGCACTTACAACCCATTAGGATCCCTAATAATACATTTTAGGGGTCCTAAAGTGTCGTAAGGAGTCATAAGGTGTCTTAGGACCCGCTATGACCCTTGAGGATCCCTAAATACATCATAGGGCTCCTAAGCGGTTGTAATGGGTCAAAAGGTATCATAGGACCCCTTAATACCCCTTACAACACTTTAGGACCCCTAAGAATACATCTTAGGGTTAATAAAGTTCACAAGCCGTCATAAGGTGTTGTAAGACCCCTTAAGAGCCTTTACGACCCATTATGACCCCTAATAATACATCTTAGGGTTCCTAGGGGCTCATAAGGAATCATAAGGTGTCCTAGGACACATTAATCCCCTTAAGACCCCTTAGTACCCTTTAGGAACCCTAATAATACATCTTAGGGGTCCTAAGAGCTCATAAGGTGTCCTGGGACCCCTTAAGACCCCTTACGACTCCTAAAAATACATCTTAGGGGTCATAAGGGGTAATAATGTGTTATAGGACCCTTAATACCCCTTAAAATCCTTTAAGACCCTTAAGAATACATCTTAGGAGTCCTAAGGGGTCAAAAAGTGTCTGAGGACCCCTTATGACCCATTAGGACCCCTAAGAATACATCTTAGGGGCCCTAAGGGATCGTAAGGAGTCATAAGGTGTGTTAGGACCCCTTAGGAACCATTACAACACTTGAGGACCCCTCAAAATACATCTTAGGGGTCCTAAAGGGTCATAAGGTGTCATAGGACCCTTTAATATCCCTTAGAACCCTTTAAGACCCCTAAGAATATATCTCAGGGTTTGTAAGGGGTCACAAGGTTTCCTAGGAACCCTTAAGAGACCTTATGGCCTATAATAACCCCTAATAATACATCTTAAGGGCCCTAAGGGGTCGTAAGGAGTCATAAGGGGTCGTAGGACCCCTTACAACCCTTGAGGACCCTGAAGAATACACATTAGGTGTCCTAAGGGGTTGTAAGGTGTAATAAGGCATCATAGGACCCCTTAATACCCCTTACGACACTTTAGGACCCATAAGAATACATCTTAGGGGTCTTAAGGGGTCATAAGGTGTCCTACGACCCCTTAAGACCCCTAACAACCCCTTAGGACATGTAATATGGTCTTAAGGGGTTATAAGGTGTCCTAGGACACATAGGACCTTGTAAGACCCCTTAGCACCCATTAGGACACCTAAGAATACATCTTAGGGGTCCTAAGTGGTTGTAAAGGGTCATAAGGTGTCATAGGACCCCTTAGTACCCCTTAGTACCCCTAAGTATACAACTTAGGGATTCTAAGGGGTTGTAAGGCGTCAAAAGGTGTCTTAAGACCCTTTAAGAGCCCTTACTACTCTTCAAGACCCCTAAGAATACATCTTAGGGTCCCTAAGGGGTTGTAAGGAGTCATAAGGTGTCCTAGGACCACTTAAAACCCTTCAGGACTCATAGGAATACATATTAGGGGTCCAAAGGGGTTGTAAGGGGTCATAAGGTGTCATAGGACCCCTTGATACCCTTTACAAGCCCTAAGAATACATCTTAGGGGTCGTAAGGGGTCATAAGGTGTCCTAGGACCCCTTAGAATACATCTTAGGGTTCATGGATCCTAAGAGGTCATAAGGTGTCATAGGACCCCTTAAGACCACTTACAATACCTTAGGACCCATAAGATGGTCTTAAGGTATCATAAGTTGTCCTAGGACACATTAATATGTCCTAAGACCCCTTGCAACCCATTAGGACCCCTAATAATACAACTTTGGCATCCTAGGGGGTCATAAGGGGTCATAAGGGGTCATAAGACCCCTTAAGAGCCCTTACAACCCCTTAGGACCTATACGATGGTTTTAAGTAGTCATAAGTTGTCCTAGGCCACGTTAACGTGTCCTAGGACCTCTTAAGATGCCTTACGACCCATTAGGACCCCTAAGAATATATATTAGGGGTTTTAAGGGGTCCTAAGGGGTCATATAGTGTCATAGGACCCCTTAAGACCCCTTAGGATTCATAAAATGGTCGTAAGGGGTTACAAGGTGTCCTAGGACCCCTTAAGACCCCTTACAACCCATTAGGACCCCTAATAATACATATTAGGGGTTTTAAAAAATTATAAGGGGTCATAAGGTGTCCTATGACCCCTTAAGACCCTTTACAACACTTTAGGAACTCTTAGAATACATCTTTGTGGTCCTAAGGGGTCGTAATGTGTCATGAGGTGTCCTAGGACCCATTAGGACCCCCTTACTACCCATTAGGGACCTTAAGAATACATCTTATGGGTCCTAAGGGGGCATAAGATGTAATAGGATATAATAATGTGTCCTAGGAGCACTTAAAACCCCTTACAACCCCTATGAATACAACTCATCCTCTCTCTCTCATTGTCTCTCACATTACCCCATGTGTCATTCTCCTATTGGCTCACTGTATTACCTTGGGTTGATCTCTCTCTCTCTCTCTCTCTCTCTCTCCATCTTAGGGGTTTTAAGGGTTGTTAAGGGGTCTTAAGGGGTCCCAGGACACATTAGTGTCCTAGGACCCCTTATGACCCCTTAAAACCCTTTAGGACCCTTCTCTCTACATCTTAGGGGCCCTAAGTGTTGTTAAGGGGTCCTAAGACACATTAGTGGGACCTAGGAGCTCTTAAGACCCCTTAAGACCTAAGGGGTTGTAAAGGGTCATAAGGGGTTATATGGCCCCTAAACCCTAAATCATAAG
This sequence comes from Thuja plicata, assembly GCA_018584345.1. Taxonomy (NCBI): domain Eukaryota; kingdom Viridiplantae; phylum Streptophyta; class Pinopsida; order Cupressales; family Cupressaceae; genus Thuja; species Thuja plicata. Next base: position 778,095 of record MU225116.1, on the reverse strand, counting down.
CCCTCTCTCTCACTCTCTATCTCACTCTCTCTTTCACTCTCTCATAAACAGAGATCATAATTTTTACCTTTGTTTTTGGACATTGAAAAATTTACCTTTTTTGTTGCAAATTTATTACACGGAGATCATCAATATTGCACACAAAGATCATAAATAGAAGACGATACGAGTTAATTAATGGATTTTTTATTTTGAAGACAATAGTTCCACTATTTATTCTATCATAATTTTTGTTGGAGATTAATCCTATCAAGGAACAATGTTCACAGATTTTATTGGCGTGAATATATTTAAAAAATTCAACTATTTTCAAATTGCTGCCACATTCATTTCTCTCAAGTACAACTGCAACAAATAAAAAATAGATATATAATATGTATCAACATAAATTTAAATATTATATTTTATAAGTATATATTTAATATTTTCTAAGTTATATTATATTTTATAAGTATATATTTTATATTTTATATATTTAAATAAAATAATATTATTTTGATGAGAATAATATAGAAGAAGTGGGCCTCAATCACACGAGTACATTTTAAAGAAAACTTTATATATGGCGCACACACTATGTTTTGAATTGCCCGAGCCTAAGGCTTGAGCAATCCAACCATAACGCGTACACCCTATAGGCGTGCACACTATGTCTTTTGGGGAACCAAAAAACAATTTGGCACCTTTTTGGTCCCCCATCTTTGTGCATATACCATGTTATCCCTTCTTAAATTTTGATCTTCAATCTATCTCTCTCCCTTGTAATTGAAGAGTCATGTTATTCTTATAATCATATCCTCTCCTTTCAAAATGTGACGTCTATTTTATCATGACCATTTCCTTTTGGTTGACTAAATCACTGATTGTTAACTTAATCAAATTCATTCCTTACACCTATGCCTCTCTATTAATAACTTATAGTTTCTTGGTTGTAATCACACCTTTATTAATAATGCATACCTTAATAAAACATAATCCTATATCTTATCGCTACATAGGAACTTATGCACATGCATTGATGCAGAAATACTAGCTTAACACATCAGCTTCTTGGATCAGATATCTTAGAAAATTGTGAAGTCATATAAAAAGACAGTTGTATGATCAATGAAAATTTTCCTAAGTTCTTCATGGTGGGGCCATGACAAAGGAATACACTTCTAGGTAGAACCTAAATCCACAAAATACACGTGTAGAAGGGTTGTACAAAATATTTGCACATCAAGCCTTAATAGGAGAAGGAAAATATGATAAAAAGGCATACTTGACATGCACATAACCCACATACTCCACATCTGTAGTGGTAGAGGAAGCCCCTATCACAACCTTTGATACAAGTAGAACAATATTAATAGGCATAGGAATTCCAACTAAGCCAACACCACCACACACAATAGGCAGTTCCATAAGTAGGTCGAAAGTAGAGAAGTTGAGTACTAAACCATCATTTGGAACTAGATGGAGTGGGAGGAAGTGTGAGTGATTGATTTTCTTAAGTTGTTATAATGTTGATTATTACATAGGATTGTTAATAATTTCATAAAATTTTCTTCAATTTGAATTGCGAATAACACTCATTGAATAAAAAATAAACAATTTTTCACTATAGATGTTGATATGTAATCTATTTTTGACATTCTTTTCATTATAGAAAAATAGGGAAAATTCATTATGGTATGTAGAGGTCATTGATAAAAATGAAAAAGGAAAACATCTATAGAGTCTCCTTATAATTTTCTATCATTTATAATAAAAAGTACATGGTGAAGTGCTTTGAAGAAAAGGGTATTGAAAATTGAAAGAGACATACACCTGCTTGTGCAAATCTATTATATTATCTATCAATCCAATAAGTTGGTCTTCTAATTTTGTTTAATTATTATTTAGAGTTAAATGAGCATTAGTAAACTAGATAAAAATCATCTCGATCTAAATTTTAGACTTCAAAACCATGATTTTTGGGGGGATTTCAACCTTAAAAAAAAATATTTTTTGATTTTCATGTGGAAGTGTGAAATTTTGTAGGGGAATAATGTATAAACTGTTTGAGTGGATTAAATTGTTGCATTGGCTTATTACATGCTTTAAAATTGAAGCACATATATTGGGGAGAGGGGCCATTGGTTTATACAATCTACAAGTTTTAGTGTTCAACGATTAGTCGATTTGGTTTTGAGAGACGTTATATTTTAAAAAATAATGTGTTATTTTTATAACAACAAATAGTTTTTTTTGTTCAACTATTAATCCATTTGTGTTGGATATATAAGTTAGATATGACAAAGTTTTTTGGTTCAGAATAGGTATTTTTTTTTTTAGGTTGCATGTATGTTAGTTTTTATTCTACTAACAAAAAATATGTTTTTCTTCAACTTCTCAAGACACCATGATTAAATGAATCTTTAAAATATCAAATTTTGGACACTTGTCACTAGATGTATTGATGTGGCGAGTTATGTGATGAGCTACACCTCCAAACCTAAATTTTAGATAAATAAGAGACCAATCACATTTCTAAATAGATGGAGGTCCTAAAATATTCCATGCAATGTCTACATGCTCGTAATATTAGCCTCAATGACTACTATCCCCTCTCACCTACTTGAAAATGATTTACCCTTAAATATATCAGTATATGCACATTGATTTCCCCTAATATATTTAACTAAAAGATATACACATAGACTTCCCCAAAAATCTTTACACCCTAACCTTATAAATTCATTAGAAATATACTATAACAAGATACTAATTTGACTATATGTAGAACCTGGGAAATTCTCATTATTAATAAAAATAATGATTAAATTCATTTTTTAATTTAACATGCATATTATAACACATCATTTCTTGATCTTTCTTTTTCATGTGTATGAAAGTTCGTATTTATTAAAATTTGATTGCAAATTCTTATTACTACCACAACAATAAGCAACAACAATGGGAGCTTCAAAATAGGATATGGGCATCCTTCGAACTAGAATAGAAAAAGGATACAACAATAAGCAACAACAATGGAAGCTTCAAAATAGGATATGGGCATCCTTCGAACTAGAATAAAAAGAGGATACAACAATAAACAATAACAATGGGAGCTTCAAAATAGAATATGGGCATCCTTCGAACTAGAATAGAAAGAGGATATAAATATCAGTTAGAATTCTGAAAATGAGAGCTTTAAAAAAATAGAGTATGCATCTCCAATAATCAGAGGACAAAAACGATAGAGGAATTTTGTTAGATCTTATAGCTACATCTGTCCTGCTAGACAAGTATGCAAAAAATATAGGCAGAAAGTGTAAGTATAGAGAAGGCACGCCAACTATTTGACAAAATGCCTCCAAAAAATGTTTAGTCAAATTTTAAGATTGCAGGAAATGCCAGATGTGGAATCATCTACAAGGCACGTAAATAGTTTGATGAACTTCCTCAAAGAAATATGATCGAACATGCTGACTACAATATATATTTAAATGGGTTTGTTGAGAGTTTGCAATAAAATGCAAATGGTAGGTTTAAAGTGTTAAAACATAAAAACTAAAAATAGAATTCAAAATAGAAACAGAGATTTGGATTCAAAATATAGTTTTACAGTTGTTCACCTAAATAGGCTACATCCACTTTCAAGCAGGGCAATATTATTCACTTATTCAATCAATCTTACATACAATTTGTACTAAGATTTATATAAAAGTTCAGTTCTTCAAATATGAAGAGACACAAATGAAATGAACAGTCGAAACAATTGAAGAGTCACAACCGTTGGGCTTCACATTCAAAACAATCTCCCACTTGAAATCCAACCCACATTACTCCAAACAAACATATGCCTTGCTTTCTCTCGTAAACTCACATCACAATCAATCCCGAAGAAACTCTACAAAACTTCAACATCTCTAGATCTTATTCACAAACACTTCTAATAAGTCTTCTCCAAGTCAAATCAGAATCAATCATAACCATATCTACTCCAATGTTCACGCAATTCTTTTCCATCTCTATTTTATCTTCAATTATCTGAATTCACCTGGCTCCACATTGTAATCTTCTCTAGTAGCCTCCTGATTGCCAATATATTCATCATCCTTCTCCAACTGCTTCAACACCCAATGTGCCAACAAAAGACCGATACAATATACAACAACATAATTTGTGAGGCCAACTTACATAGCTTTCTTGCTACCATTCTTCTAATTATGCCATTCATGATTAGGAAAATCCTCAACCAAGGGTTCTGAATGAATAACTCCGTCCCCTACATCAATATTCTATCAATCTAACAGCCCAAGCTCTCCAAGGTCTGAGCAATAGTTTACAAGTGCACTTATGGTTTCATCGTCAACATCTGTAACCCCAAACAACCTCAACCTCTTTAGACAAAGGCAACACAATACCACATCCCTGTTCACATCACTTGTAATCCAATACTCATTTTCTTAGAAAGATCACCGAACAAACAATTCATCGCGTCCAAGATGAGACTTTTCTTCAAAAAAAAAAACCCCTTGTCATCAGGCAATTTTAAAACCTCCTCTATGAATTTCAAAACTTCTTCTACTAACTTATTCGTGGCCTTAGGCCAGGTCTCTTCCATGACCACATTCATTTGGAAAACCCAAAATAGGAGGAGATGGTGATGCATTCACATCAACAAGCTTTCCTAACATTTCCTGCTTGGAATCTTCATTGGGACTGATAGTTCCTTCCCATTTAATTATTTTGGCCCTCGGTAAAATTTTACCCCACATCTACTTCTAGATAGTTAAAGGTGCTCACTCATGTGTGGCCACAACCTTCATTCTTATATTTCTTCTCTCCCTACAAACTCCACCACAATTTATGCACGTCCTGCCTTTGTTTCCTTGCACATCCAAAATGTCAAGTAACCACTGGCAATTAAAAAATAGGAAGGAACCCATGTTTATCCCAGTCCTCATTTTTAGCGCACTACATCCAAACTTCTTCTCATTCTCTGCATCATCATCTTTCTTCCTCAAAAACTTGTTTCCTTTGTTTCCCATCATACACCCTCTGTAGGAATTGACCACCAAATAACCCTTCGATTCTCGCACTTCTTGGCTATCCTCAGTCACCTTCGACTCTTCCTTCACCTCTATTTTTACAACAATGATAGATTCCTCAACTTCATCTCACCAATGTACATGAAACTTGTTCAAGGCTGAAGACTTTTCATACAACTTATTTAATGTGCTCATCAAATCAATAATAGTGGTTGTGTTGGATATATTGAAGGCTAAAGTTGGAGATAAGTACAACAAAATCACTCTCAAGGCTTTTTGGTCCAAGACATACCAATCTTCATTCACTTGGCTTTTGTTTATTTTTCTTTACCATACAATGGTCGCCACAAATCTTCTATATACAAATAATCCTCCATTTGCATCTTCCATAACATATATTAGTTATGGCCATCAATCTTTTCAATCTTTCCTTCTAATGACATTACTCCACTCAATCCTGAATCTCTCGTGTTATCTGATCGAACACCACAACAACTCTGATACCAATTGCTAAAACACAAAAGAACAAACTAAAAATAGAATTCGAAATAGAAACAACAATTTGACGACGAAACACACTTTTATAATGGTTCACCCAAATAGACTATATCCACTCTGAAGCAAGTCAATATTATTCACCCAAATAGACTATATCCACTCTGAAGCAAGTCAATATTATTCACTTATTTAATCAATCTTACATGTAATCTGCAATAAGATTTGTATAAAAATTTAGCTCTTCAAATATAAAGAGGCACAAATGAAATAAATAATCGGAGAAATTGAAAAGTCACACCTGTTGGACTTCACATTCGCAACACAAAGTTGGACTCCTTTCTAGTTTGTACCAAATGGGAATAGGTTATGGACAACCACCAAAACATAAAGATCTTCTTTTGGAATACCGTCTGGAATGCATTCAAAGAATATGTCCAACTTAAGATGTTGCAGAGATTTCGTGGCATGTATTACTTTACGATGATTGCAGTTGAAAGTGACAAATGTAGTGAGAAGATCTATGAAATTGTTTGAAAACTGCAACATGGGATTTGTGTGGTCTGTTGCTAGGCATGAAATCACCAATGCATGACATGAAATCACCAATGCATGACATGAAATCATATTCCTGTCAATTCAATGTCTATGCAGGAAGGAAATCACAAGCAGAACTCGAATCACAGCTCCTTCTCTACCAAATAAACTAGTTCTTCATATTTGCTCTTCCCATTTAAGGAAAACCCAAGAATGGTGTGGTGGAGATCTAATCCCCACCAATATTATCTAAATAGTTTGCATTAATAACTAATAAGGTAGAGCTAGAACGTGGATAGTTTTTGTGATGCCTCGAAATATTGTCAAATTCTGTCTTAGATATATGTATACTGAAAAAATTATATTGTCCTAAATAGTTTCCTTCTATAGAATTTAAGAAGTTTCATTAAGTTAAAGTCATTGGTTGTAGAAATAGAATTTTAATTCTCTCTGAATGATTTTATTTTGTTTATGTTTTACATGGACTAAAATTCTGTTTTTACTGCCTTTGTTGTGTGCAGAATCTACTCCCTAATTTCGTGGCCTATAAATACCAACACTTGAATGGAAATACCAAGATGTTTGTTTATCAATGTTTTGTCTATATGTCTGTTTCCTCTATGGAAGCCGGTGATGACAGGGTGCTCTTGTTTTTATTTGCAGCTTACACCTTGCCTTGAACAAAGATGTTTGATACAAAATAAATAGAGACAGAGAGGATGACCATAAACCCTCATTTAATAGCTACTTAATGGGTACTAATAATGCAATGCCTCTCCTTTGTATTACTGATAAATAAAAATCTACTAATTGCTTTGAACTTTGCAGCTACATTACATATAATATGAAATGTTTATGTGACATGCACTAAGATTTTGCAGCTACATTACATATAATATGAAATGATTACGTGATATGCACTAACGTTCTGTTTGCACTACCATGTTGAGAATCCCGGCTAATTAAATTACAATTTGGAGTGTTTCTAAATTAAATAAAGTAAATTATAATAATAATAGAAATAATAAACAGTTCAAAAGGAATAGTAAAAGAAATAATATTATATTATAGAGCCGTTTTAGATTTTTTTATAGTATGAAAAAATATTATAACATCAATTAAAATTTGTATATAATATTATTTATATTCATATATATATA